>JANQDE010000047.1:764612-978912 GCA_037157785.1 Cephalotes varians
AGACAATTCGCGATAAATAAAAACAGATTTTTCAACCAAAGGTATTTCTATCTCATTCGTAACATAATTACTGCGAAAGAGTTATAATCGCATTTGACATAAATCATCTTACTTATCTCGTGTATAAGTGATGCTATTCAATTAAACATCACGACTTAAAACGCCACGCTAATCGATGTTTATCGATCGTATCGCAAGAAGAAGGGACTCGCTCATCTAGGACAAGTGATTCACACTCGTTCCACGTATGCGTGTAGGCGTGACTATACTCACGTGCACTCATCTCAATCTCTCTGATATCATTCCTTTATACTTGCAGCAGCGTTCGCTTCTTGCGGGCGATTCTCATCTCGAGCGAAGCGGAGCGTACACCCGAGTGAGTTGGCATAAGGTGATTATCCATTTCTTGCCAGCGGATTTATTAGCTTTACCTATTTGCGGAGCTGTGCGAGCGGTCTGTTGCGAGCGAGGCGAATCCGCGACAAAAAGGATCTCCGCATCGCGAGTAATGGAGGTAGTTTCTTCCACTTACTTGTGGTTCTGTTTGCTCGTGGGGTTTCTTGCGACCGTGTCGACGTCTCGTTGGGATCGTCGCAATCGAACGAGCGGCTGAAGAGCGCCGGCGAGATGCGTTTGATGTGGGCTACGATTTCGAAAGCGTCGAGACGCCTCGTGCTTTTCATTCGAGGAAATAACTGTTACGTGAAACCGTAATAGAATGCTGGATGACACAGTAAAGGAAAAAAGTTAATTAGCCGTTAGCCGATGCGGCTCTGCGTTCTGCATTCGTGGAGCCGCACGAAATGGGAAAGTAATTAATTGTTTTTAAACAACGCATTTTTACTACTTAGGTAGAGAGAGATATTTCGTGTGAAATAAGCTAGAAGAATAATCATGTTAATGAAATGAAAATTGAAGACACGCAGTGTTATGGTAATGTATGTGTTAAAGTGTAAGAATTTTTATATTAAGCAGAGATATAAATCTCTAAAAGAAGAAAAATCAGATAGTTTTAACGTACGTCAATCTGTGAAATCGCACTTTTTAAACTCATTGTTTGAATACTTTATCACATTCATATTAATTTCAGCATTTCTATCGAATAGCTTATTAACTTTGACATGCGGGTAATTAGTTGTATCAACATAATTAGTTTTTAGTAATTACATATAATCAGGTATATATGGAAATGCCGAGTCGTAAAATTATCAACATATTAACGGGAGCGCGCGCTACCACTTTAATAAACCGTTCGCAGCAGATCCCACGGATCATGAAACCAGCTTAAAATTCCGACCGTTCCGCCGACCGCGAACTCTGACCTGTCATTTCGGTAGAAATTTCCCGAGCGAATTCATTTCAGGACCTGTTCCGACAAGCGATTCATTAAGGCTGGCTTCGTCGCGATGATTATTCCTCCTGTTCAGCAACGATAGCACGGAATGTACTTAGACGTGTGCATAGACGTAATCCACGCGAATGAGCGTCGGAAGCAATTCTGAATTTTGTTCCTACTCGAACTAAAATTAAATGAATTTAATGCTAATAGATTTTCAGAGTATTAGAATTATTCAATAATTTTATCCCCAAGTACTCGTAAGTATTTCCATATAATTCGAATTATGTAGAACTGTACATTCTGCATGGATAACGATTTCCAAGAAATTTTTAAGCGTAATTAAATATAAAAGATTTTATAACACAATCATGTAAGTTAATAATGCGTTACTTTTTGCATAAAAAACTTGAAAGTAAAAAATTCTCAATATATCAGTTTGAAATTGATGTTATTGACTCCTTGTATAGAGAATACATTTATTGCCGAAATTCAGTAGTCACAGTTACCTTTCAAGTTTTGCTACACAATCATCTCTGTGCCGAAAATTTATTTCTGCGATCGCTATTTGCGTACGCGCACTCAAAAGCTACGGATGAAAACGGATTAGGATAACAACGCCGTCGACGAAGAGCTAGACTTAGAAGAAGAGAACGAAGAAGAAGAAGACATCGCGTGCTAAAAATATTTTACGCGTGACAGACAGCGAGTTTACAAACGAGTCTTTTCTTACTTGCTGCGACGCTGACGATTACCATGCTCGTACAGATTCCTCGCTACTTCTGTCTACCTTCCATTTCGTGTCTCCTCTCACCTTCGGAGCCATGCGTATATCGTGGCATAATCTCTTTTTGCATAACTTCCCACGTCTGGCAGCTTCGCGCGGTCGGTCGAGCGGGACTCCACCGGCTCCTGGAGTCCAGTTATTCTGAGCTGTTTAGTTGCTCCGTTAAATAATCGCGTAATGATTCTAGAGCAACGCGAGCGGTTTACTTTCGGAATCGCTCGCGCCTAACTGGAATCCCTCTTCGCGTGTATGGGATCGTTTCGTCCGTCTAATGTTTGATACGGCCGGTCGGATTCCGGTTTCGATTACTGGATTCTCGTACTGTTAGTGTTATTAAGTACCGCAAGTAATGCCAACGTCTGCGAAGCATCGGATTCATTTGTAATCGCTCTCTACCTTGATTATCTTATAAATTAGTTTATACAGATGGCACGAATTAATTCCGTTATCTAAACTTGAAATGTGGATAAGAGATAAAAATAGCTAACATTAACATGTGATGATACTCATAAAAAGTATTATACTAATACTCCAAGGGAGAGAAAAGAGAGAGAGAGAGAGAGAAAGAGAGAGAGAGAGTTTCCTATAATGTTCTTTCTGTACATACATCGCTTTCATTTAACAATAAAAAAATGGTCAATTTATGAGTACTATTAATGAGTACTTCAATCTAACTTTCTCTTAAATTATCTTAAATATAGATCATGTTTAGCTTTGATTATTAAGTTTATGACATGACAAACACGACTGTGGCTGTATTCTGGATCAACAGATCTTATGTGGTGTTAAAAATGTTAAGAGAAAAAAAATCGTCTCACACCGTTTAATATAAAGCAATCGTATATCAAATCGTTATAAGCTGCGATAAAGTAGCCTTTCGGAAAGCGTTCGGCCGCGCGCGAATTTTTGTATTAGCGATGTCGCGGTATTAAAAGTTTCGCGCGCCTATAAATTTTTCAATTTATCGGCCCGGCCATAAAGCCGCTTGCATAATCGCGTCGCACACAACTCCCCGTGTGAAAAAAAACAGGACCAACCGGTCGAGATCTCGTGAAATTAACGACCGCCGCGGGTGTTAATTTCTCCCGGCCATGAAAAAAGCGCGACAACTTTGGCCTGATTAGGCCGGAACTGTCGTCGGGACACGAGCCAGACACGTGGGTGCGCCCGTATTTGCGCGACGTTAATTTCGCGTAATGAAGATCATACACGGACAACCTCGGAATATCTCGCGGCGTGAAACCGGTCGGTCGCGCGGAGAAAAATTTCCCACCTGGCGGATGAACGTGCGCCATCCGTCGAGGCATTAATTTGCAGCGGTAAGAAAAAGAAGTTTCTCGGGTGGAAGCTCTTGTCCAATCAAAGAGGAAAGAAAAATAACTTATTACACTGCGAGAGAAACGCTCGCTCATGTACGAATATATAAAAATATACAAGATGCAAAAAAAATATTAGATAACTTGATCTAGATGACTTCAATGTTACACAAGTTAATATGAATGACTTAGATATCATATAAGTTAACTTAAAGCATATTAAAAAATATATAGTTCTATATAGAATGTATAATAAGAAATTAATCGCATATGCCAAAGATAACAAGAAAATAACAAGAAGCGAGTAAAAAGATTTTTCGCGCGTATATTAGTTCAAATGTTGCTTCGTTTTATAGTTTATTATCAAGTGCGCTTTGCGGTGGAAACCAAAAGGAAAAGTTATTTGTCGTTCCAACTATGTACCAACATTGCGAAATAGTGAGAGTGGACACAGATCATTGAACATTTGTTAGAGCATCGAGGGAATCTTGAGCGAAGCCGATAAGCAACTTGGACATAGTGTTCATTATACATCTTAACCAAGTTCTACAACACTTGAAAGTATGAAGTATTGAACGAGTGTACACAGACGTAACGTGACGTAAATCAAAACTTAAACTTAATACTACGCCCGAGGGAGGGATTAGCTTTACGATGTTTTCCTCCCGGAGCATTGGCACGTACGGCCGCGGGAAATAAAGTTTTAAAGACGTTCGCGCAGTCATGCCAGCGACAAAGTTTCCGGAGCAAAAAGTCGCCAACACTCTTTTCGGCTCGGCGCGGCGCGGCACGGCTTGCGGGAAAGTTTACGCGGAAAACGTGTAGGAAATTTCCTGTATAACGGCCGCGGAAAGGAAACTCGTTGAAATGGGTCAAAGCGGATTCAGCATGAACCCACCTGTTGCCCGTTCATCTTCTGGTATATCTATATAGCCGCGGCTCCGCTGGAAGCGATGGAGGAGGTAAATGGTCGGAACGTGCGAGCAAGCCCTAGACCCGTGCTTTGGATTGCCATCGATCGAATTCTTTCGCTACAGGTGCACGAGCAGGCTTCGCTTCGTTATCCGCTGTCGCGCGGATGTTCGAGGTTCGGAACGCCGAAACGCGAGTTGGAATTCGTCGACGAGAGCAACTTTTCGCGCCGCGGTGCATAACGAAAACCAGCACTGATTAATTACAATTTAACTGCTAAGACATAAGATATATTGAATTTATTAGAGCGAACCGTTTTTTTCTACATCGTGATACCAGTTGTAATATAGACGATACGGAACTGTGAGTCAATCATCCGTGGGTGAGAGAAATATCTGAGTGAACGTATCACATAAGGCAGAACTTGGCGAAAACAGGATTAAAGATATTGCGTGCCGATAGATAACCGGCCAAAATGTAAAGTGATGTTGGGAGCGAAAAAAGCAACAGCAGAACGGGATTTACAATTTTTTTGCTGAATTGTTAGTGCACCGCAAATTTTATCCGATTTTTACTCTGGTATTTTTGCCGCCGGTAAATTATATAAAAAATTATATAAAAATTTAAACTTAAATATATGTCACTAGAATAATCTTCTATCTCTTGCATTTTCTCTTTTGATGATTTCTAGAAATACCTGCGAATGTATTTCGCAGTTATCGTAAGTCAAACAATGAAATATATTTAGAGAAATATTCTGAATTTCTCAAGTTCTCTCTTCGCGGGATTCACTATTGTCAGATGAAATTTCATCCCTTCCGAGCTAATGAGAAAAACTCACAGCGCGTCTCACGTTCCACAGAAGCTGATTCAACGCGACCGGCGAAAGCGACATCTCGGTATCTTAGACACGGCGTCGCCGGGAAAAGGGGAATTTCTGCCATTAACTTAGCTCGAGAGCATTTCAATTGCACTATGCTGATCCTGCACCGTGGGTTCGCTCGGCCATATTTCTCTGTGGATTTCCACGCGTGTATCTCTTCGTACGAGGGCGCGTTTGTTTTTCGTCCGTCGATGTTGTATCATTCCGCTAATTATCGAGTAACTCTTTCCCTCCCAACCTTTCATTCCATTCCATTCCTTCGGGCCCAACACATTACGCGCTGGCATGTCTCGACGGCGATCGATGTCCCGTGGATCGTCCGCGTGCTCTTATCGATCGCGTCGATCGTATCGTCGCGTCCTATCGCGCCGAGATCGCGCATCTTCGAAAGGCGTAGCGCCGACAGGAAGAATGGATAGAGACAGCGATGGAGTTTAGTACCTCTCCGGCTTGTCGCTGGCGGGTAATTAAATCATGGTGTACGAGAGGAAGAGAAGAGATCCGCGGCTTAACGACGTCGGCTCCTCAGAGATTCTGACGTGCCGCGACGACGCTGACGTCTCGATGCTTGACGTACGTCTGTTGCTTGTTGCGCACCGGTTCTATTCGGACATCACGTGGGTGTGACGACCTACCTTAAGTTCAATCCGATCATGCGTGACACGTACGTGCGAGCACGCGCGACTTGAATGGATTAATAGAGTGACTGCGGCAAAAACCCATGATACGAATTGATGAATGTATGTATTTTTCCTGTTCCAAAGCTCCGAGGAGAGATCGTAATAAAAAAAATATTGTATTCGATACAGCAAATGTTTGCGCTATTACATTCTGATTATCGCGTATTATTTTTTAAAATCAAATTAAAAGACAAAAGAATATTACCATATCATTTACGAAACTATAATTATTCATCAGATAATGAATGATTATGAAAATAGCGCCTTTTATTAATTTATTGTTGTAGTTTTTATTTTATTTTTTATTCGATTTTTTATTACCCTTGTTAAGTTTCTTCGTGCTATTTCGTTCTCAACGAGCAAGAAAAGCATAAGCTTTTAGAGTCCTCTTTCAGGGAAAAGAAGTTCTATACCGTGCTTTTAGACTGTTCATTAAAATCTTTCGCTATTAGCCAGCCGCGGTCTCGGTGACCACGCGAAAGGCGCTTTTTTCCTATGCCCCGAAATCGCAACGTTGGCAACGAGGCAGAAGCGAAGGAGAAGACCCCACGGATAATTAGCGGTAATTAACGGCGGTGGCTCGGCCAATACGACGGTTTTAATTACTTCGCGAAAGGCAGGGCCCGCGTTTCCTTTCTTTCCGTGACTGACCCCACGCCACCGCGCCGATACGGTAACGAGGAATTAAGGGACCGGCGCGACACGGTCCGACTTGATCTCTCAAGTACGCAATGACTTTCGACGTGTGGCGACCGAAGCCTTTCATTAATGGCGGCCGAGGTAATTTGCGTGGATGACTTCGGTGCGCATCGGTTCTCCGCTCGATTCTCTCGTTGGCTGCTCACGCCGAGGGTTGCACTCGGAAACGAGATTTCTGACGCCTACGCTGTCGCGCGAGTTGGGTTTAATATGACGCACGATGACCGATTTTTTCTGCCCGACAGCCTACACTCGATCCGCAATCGTTCGAGAACACGACGGTGGTATCCCGATGACAGCGCGGATAATTGTGGAAAACTATCTTATACAACGTTGATCTTGTTATGAAGCTAAAATTAAATTAAACGAAAAAATACGAAAAACGCAGAAAATTTTGATTGAAAAAACATTTGATCATTTTTGTCCGATTCTTAATTTTTCTTTCGTCCCGTTTTCATCCTCTCCTACGGGACCGACTTGGATGAAAAACCGTGCAAAAAAGAAGATCAAAGAGAAGATGTGTAGTTTGCGATATCGTAGTCAGAAAGATAATGTATGTAATACGTAAGATGTGCTCGTGGCATGGGCGCGATAAAGGAATGCATTTTTCACCGCAGCGATGTACAGCGGGAGTTTCGCGAGGGGCCATTTGTCGAAGGAACGATTCTTCAACGGAACGAGAAATTCTCGCGGATTACCGGACGTCGACGTTCCATCACCGGCGGCTACGCCGATGATAAATCACCTCCCCGTAGCTAACCCGTTCACGAAATTCGCGCGGCGGCCTCGCCGCGACGAAGACGCGAGAGCAGCGGCGGAGAGGGTTGAGGCATCTCGGGGCCGGGACTTTAATACCGTTAGTATAACGAGAGGCACCGGTTATCAGCGTGCGATCGGCCAATACTGCCGGGGAATAAATGAAGAGGCGCAGATCCGAGGCGAAATCATTACAGTAACGAGACATTAAGCAGATAAGAGAGACGCCGGCCCTCGGCTTGTATCTATCGCGCCTGTGTTGCCGGGCACGCATTGCACGAGCTCGTAACTTACAACGGACCGGCGTATGTGTGTGTGCCGGAATGGAATTTTCGTTATTAAAATACGGTTCTCCTCGACCAAGTGAATCGCGAAAATTGTTCGTTAACGGCAGCTCGACTGACGCGTAACCCATCTCCTACGTGCATCGCGACGTTTTTTTCAACGCATTTGGCTGCGAATTATTTCGTGTGTGTGCATCCTCGATACACTATTGAAGCGTATTAATAGCGTAATGTATTAAAACGCCGTTAGGTTCGCGTGTACTTTGCACGCTAGACGATCGCGATCGCGCTTAATGGTTTAGAGAACGACAGGACTGCGGCGGCATGAAGGAAATCCTTGATGTTAAATCAGAGAGGCTGACAATCGGGTTTCTATAGATAATGCGTGCAGATATTATAAGGCGAAGTAAACTCTGTGATTAGCGAAAGTAATTAGATATCGAGCGTTTCGCTACTCATCGTGACCAGTTGTAAGTTACTTCATCACACGCTGTTATTAACGCCCGATATTAATTCTAGTTCAATTATTATCTATATTAATTAATGACTGATCAAAAAATTATCGCGCAAAATGAATTAAATTCTATGAGGCGTGCTAGAAAATGCGCGTTTCTAATAATACATCGACGATGATTTCAAAGTACGGCTTGCATTTTCATTCACAGTATTAATAGCATGGTTAATGACACTAACGGCCTTTCACCATTGCTATTTCGTTATTATCCTTTCCAACATCGGCATTTTACTCTACTATCTGATCTCATATCAAAAGATAATGATCCTTTCATTATTCATAAGACATATTTCTCATTTTAGATCTCCTACTCTTTGGAAATTTTCTACGCAAATATTGCCGAACGCGCGCTGTTTATTAAAACTCGCTCAAGAAGGTAATTATTAACATTATCGATGCCGAGAAGTATTGATCACAAATCAACGATATCGTCCTGAATAATCGTTTTTCGATCCGAGTTTTCGATGCTGGGACACTCGTGAGCTGCTAGTTATCAGGGATTTACAGAAGTAGTATCTTAAGAGCGGTGATGAAGAGAGGGCTGCGGAAAGAGCGGAAGGGGTCAGGCAGGTGATCTTGTTTGCTAATGGCGTACTCATGTTCGAATGTAGTTGCCCCGCTATGCCCATACGTCTTCTGATTAAGATTAAAGAAACCGCGTATCTCGTCGAGCCGCGCGCTTAATGTATTCGCGCGTCCATGTAAAAGTTAAGAGTCGCCCTGGCGTACGATAGACTGCACGAAACCCTTTTCCTTCGTCGACCGGGCGCTGTATATTGATCGGGCCGCGTTCGCGCTCGCCGAGCTACCGCTGAAGGCGAAGTCGTTGTCCCGCTTTTCGCGTAATTGCGATCTATGTTGCAGTCGGCGCGCCCGCTTTCATTAAGATTGTGGCGCTCCGGGCGTAATTGGCGGCGATCACGACGAAGAATAATTAATTTGTTCATGCGCAGAGCGCGTGCTGTGCCGAGGTCTCTTCATTGTCAGGTAATACATGAGCTTGGGGCGAGGGAAACCAACGCGCTTCCCTCGAAGTAGAAGAAGAGAAGCCTTAGATACGATGAGTATCATTGTCTCTCACTGATAGACAAGATATCGATAGCGATAGGATAACTATCTTTCGCCTAGCGTGCGATTCTCTTTCGTGTTTGATTAGGGAAAATCGAAACTTCGATATTTTCCATACGAAACTGTATCATAGTTAAATCAATAAATAATTTCTCGAAATATATAACAAATAATAAATTGTAATTTCTTTTTACACTATATTACACACTCGTTTTTATATACCCGCAGAGCTTGGTCGTTGCCCGATTACACGGCACTCGAGTGCACATCGATGCGTTGAGTGTTCGCCCCGGAATGCATTCTCTCATTCGGGCCGCAGCACTTCGAAATGCGAACAACGAACTCCACACGCACGCACATACACACAGGCGTACATGCGATTGCGTAAGGTAATTGCGAATGGTGCAGAGTTGGTCTCTAGATCACACCTCGGAGCTCGAACAACCCTGGAGGCTGCTTTGGCTGCGGAACGAGTGTCGCTGCCACGCTCGAGCCGCATAATTGTGAAGGACAGGCAGAATTTCTCGCCTCGCTAACAAAGACACGAAGAAACCTGCACTCGAGCGAACACGTTCGACAAAGCGGAGCCCGTGAAATAAAGGAGACCACGTCTCTATCGTCCCTTTCCCTTCTTTCTTCTCTGTCTCTTCATTTTGCTCTCGGCATGCCTATCGAGAAGGCACAGAAAGAAAGAGAAAGAGAGAGGAAAAGAGAGAGGAAGAGAGAGAGAGAGAGAGAGAGAGAGAGAGAGAGAGAGAGAAAGAGAAGGAGAGGGAAAGAGAGCGAGAAAGACAGAGAGAGAGGATTCGATGGCCTCATAGGTGTGTTGCTGGATCGAAAACCCCGCGGGACGAGGCCATGAAAAGAGGCCCCGTTCCGTCTCCGCTTTGGCAGCGTTGTACGTGACATCAATGGACCGATGCCCGCGAGAGAGGAAATGTCCCGCTAACCGATGTTGACAAGCATTGCGACCGTATTGCAAGGAAAGCGACCGGGCATGGTCCACAGCTTGAACGGGAACGAAATAGACACGAGGAAGCGGGAGACCGCGGAGTGTGGCATTACTGGTGTAAGAAGAGTATTGTTTTTTTCAGACGGCGCGAAGTGTGAATTCCTCTTTACTATCGGAGATCCGCGATGGAGGAGAACCTTGTCTTTTTGTCGCTGGGACGAACGACGTTTTGGACGTCGAGAAACGAGACGAATTGTAAAGATTCGATCGCGTTCAATCCCGGTGATTCGCGTCTTCGCGTTCAATCGTTCATCAAAATTGCTGCGAAAAATAGAACGGAAGAAGAAATTTGAGAGTATGCGGCTGTATTAATCATCGTGCATTATTTGCCAGCTGGATCGCGCGATTGCGTCCGAGTAGCTAGAATAAATATAATAGAATTACTTGTCGAAAAAAAAATCCCCTTTCATCAAAGAATATTTCGCTTTACAGGTTGGAAAGGGAATGATCAACGAAAACGAGACGATGTTCAAAACAGGAAAGAAAACGTATTTCAATCACGATGATAGACGTGTGATCGTAAAATCCAGCACAAACCCGCACGGAGCCACTTCGCCAGATCGTCCTACTCCGATGACCAATCGTTTTGACGCCTTCTGACAGAGGGGACCCGTTTGTCTCACATTTCTTTCGGTTGCTTGCACGGCTGCTATGCGTGTCCACGCACGTTTTCACTCGGCGTGGCGATCTTGTTAACACAGTTAATTATGTTCGGACCGCGTTCGGTTCCAAGAAATAATTATGCCAAATGAATACGTCAATCCACGGCAATATGAAACAATTCAGGTTATTACGGAATTGATGCCAGTCATGTAATTATAAAATACTTTTGACGTATCCTAATTACGTATTTTATTCCTCTGATTGATTTCAAGTTCCATGTTTTAAGCATGGACATGCATTACTTTATAATATTAATGGATTATTGAAATATACATAATTTTATAACACAAAATTCACGTCGCAAATTTTGACATTAATGTATAGATTTTTCATTATGACAAAATAAATATTTTATTTAAATAAAATATATCGTAATGATTCTTTTATCACAACTTTGAACAAAGATGATACCAGTCTCGAGTATCAGACACGATATTGCTTTCAATCTTAAATTAGCTATTATTAAGTTTTCTAGAAGAATTTCTAGCGATGGTACAATTTTTCTCATCTAGACGACAGGCGTCTAGACGACAGTGAAATTTTCAAACAGAACATTCTGACGTCTGGATTGGGGTGGGAAGCGTCGGAAAGTCATTAACAGACTCGAGACATTCGATAGACGAATTCCCTGAAAAAGATCTTGAAAACGTGAACTAGTATAAGTTTATGAGAAGACTGCGTGATTCGAATTTCCTCATTCGTTTCTTTCTTGCTTCTCCTCTTTCGTTTCTCGCAATGGTACGGAAATTTTTGAAACTCTTCTAAAGGCAAATCTCGAAAGATCGCAAACAAACAAGTCGCGCAAACATGCAAACTTTTCTAACTACTCGTGCAGTTAATTAAATGAATATGTTGTATATAATTCAAGCATACGAAAATTTCATTGCGCAAATAAGATTCGATGTCAATTTAATAGATAAATTAATAAACGTTTGTGATTCATTTAATCTATTGATTTTTAACATGCTTGTGCACATTTCATGCACACGTACATGACACATACATAACTCTCTTGTGTGCTCGTATTAATAACGCAACTCCACGGAGTAATCAAATCAGTGATATGCTGGGCGCTTTACGAAGCGACCCGGACAAGGAAGGAGGAGATTCCGAGAGAGAGAGAGGGACCGAGGGAGAGAAAAGGTGCTATCGGCGGATAGGTAGTCAGCTCGGTACGTATATTCATGCGCCTCCGAATAACTTCGAAGCGATGATATCGAAGCTACAAATTACCAGGAGGCCAACCACGAAACCCGCGATGGAAGCCCTCTTCTTTCCTCGCGGTTCCTCCTTCGCTCGGTAACCACTTTTTCTTCCTCTTCTTCACCATCTTATCCTCTCCGCTCGGTCCATCTTTTGCGTCCGCTCTTTTCTCTCTCTCTCTCTCTGCCGCAGGATCGTGTCTTCCTCCGTCTCTTTCGCCGTTCTTCTTGAATCTCCTCCAACCCGAGTCTTCGCATCGGTTCATCAGAGGTCCATCCACCGAAATTATAATAACAATAATGATAAAAGCAGGAACAACGTGCTGTGTCCGCGGGAATATAGGCAGAGGACCGCGATATAGGAAACTGCAGCGAGGAGAGAGAGGAAAAGGGGCTGAAGGAGGGTCCTTCACCTGCCGCCCGGGAGCTATCGTCTTTTTCTTCGTCTTTCACCTCTGGCATGTTTTACCATGCCACTTTTCGCTGAATCGTCAACCATATCCCCGCAATTGATTGGGAAAGAGTATCCGAGAGGGACAACGTGAAAGAACACCAATTAATAATTCATCGTGAATCCTAATTATTCCGAATGTTGAGTCTTCTATTATGCAGTCTGTACGAAACACAATCAGAAATACTGACTTATAATTGTTTCTGAGAATCTTTTTTACATTTCTAAACATCTGAAGCTTCCAAAAACAAGTTGAATATACTGTCGCAGGGGAGAAAGACAAACTTCTTAAAATAACAACATGTAAAAGTGATTGTAATTGTAAATTCCTTTCAAAATACGCTGTTACTCATACGTTTCTTCTTAAAATAAATTCCTCAATTGTAATTACTTGCGTCTTTTTTAAAATTAAAAGACCGCTCCTACTCTGTAGTTAGATATTCCCGCGCCGATACGTGTCAAGAAGTAAGAGGATCATCAGCGTCGAGTAGGCGACGCAACATCGGTGGAGAATAAGCAGCCGCGGGCAGGATGGACCCGCTTTTTGATGCGCGCAGTGTGCGAGAAACTCGCGGTCCACCTAATAATTAATGCGGAGGCGTTTGAGATACGCCACACCCATCGGAACTCAATCAACGCGGGGCTAAAGGTAAGCAGGGGCTTTTGTAGGGGCGAACGGCTTATCTCGAAGAGCTTCGAGTCATCCTAATCAATAGCGTTGGTGGACGCGATGATGGCGCGGGCGCATCGTCCTCTTCAAGGCTCAATGCATCGATCGTTTCCGTCTCATGTTTCTCCATCTCGTTCTCTCAAGTCGCGGCTCGTCATCTACGACGATGTTCTATCGTCTCCTTTTTACAGTTACGCATTAATTAAAATGCTCGGTCGTTTAATGGTCCGCGTGTTTCTATCGCGCGCGTACGTGATCTACGCGCCTTTGTGAGCGCGCGCTTCTTCGATCGGCGGCGATCGAGCGACCTAATCACACGCGTGAAATCGATGTTCGCGATATCGTTCCCGGAATGATTTACACGCGCGAATATTATGACTGCCGTCTATCGTATCGGGGACGAATCAATTTGCCCGTAACAGCACGGTGACGCGGAGCGCCTGCCGAGCTTATCAATCGCGATTGAACGTGACTGGGTCTTATTAAGGCGCTGTTAAACAGCTTCTGTGCTCGCTGTGCTTTTCTTACTCGATAGACTTAATCAGTTAGACTGAGAGATTGGTTAGGTGAATATAATGAATATTCAAGTTTCTTGCGAATTCATCGTGAAAACGATAAATCGTGCAAGATAGCGGCAGTCAAATAAGATGTGTATTCTAACAACATCGATTTAATAACAAGAAGTTTGTTATCAGCAAATCGATCAGGAAACATTTCAAATTCGCTCTTGATTACTCTCCATAAAACTTATCAAGTTTCGATAATTATCAGTTACTAACGACTAATTAGTGACTTTATTATTTGAATTAGATTCGCCCGTGAGAAAGAGAATCGGAGCGGCTTGTTAACTGTTCAATACGAAAACTTTTGCGAGGCCATGCGTATGTTTGAAGCAGGCGAAAGAATTCTTTGTCTTCGAGCACAAATTGCTTGACTCTGGCAACGGTTGCTCCTGTCCGCCATCCGACGGAAAGAAGGGAGAGAGACGAGAGATCCGTGATGAGAGAAAGGAGGGAAAGGACGCATTCTCGTCGGAGAACCGATTCATCTCGTGGTCTCGTTAAGTCTCCGCACGACGTAGGGTATCGAAGGGAGGCTCGTTCTTCGACAGGAGGGCGCAAAAGAATCCCTCCACCGAGTTCCGTCCGCTCCTGTCCGTTCCTCGCGACAAACAAATTGTCTGTCGTGCATTGGAACATGCGGAAATCGCTCCGACGCGTCGCGTTTCCTCCGGGTAGGCTTTAGATCCGTCGGCGAGATTCGAAAGATCGAGAGATCGCGAGAGTGACGAAACAAGAAGAACAAGGAGGAGCGTTGGGGATATGTGGCCGAAGAAAAAACGGCAAACCCGATCGTGATTTAATGGGCAATTTCGCTTAAGTTCCATGAAAGCGATAGTTCGTATAACACCGATAACGTTGCAGATTATTTGCGCCGCGTAAACAAAGTAACGCAATACGCAATTATTGCGTAACGCGACTTTTTTTCCTCATTATTCACATATTTTAACATTTTTGCTTAGAACTATGAAATACGTCATTAAAAACGATTATTGCGAAGTGTTCCTGTATCTCAATAATCATGACTGTCTCTACTTATAATACTTTCTTTTACAATATTCATAAAGAATAATTTTTCTAATGCCATAAAATGACTTCCGATGTTCACAATCATTGTTTAGCTACATTTCGCGGAGTAAATGCAAAATAAAAGAAGCCAACTACCCATTTAGCGCCAAGGGGACAAAAAGGGAGGCTGCGGCGACGCGCAATTTAGGGAGGCACCGACGGCGTGTTAACCCCGTCGCCGACGCGTCATTGTCATTTGTCATTGTCTCTTATGTTAATGTTCACCGGCGCCGGCGCGATGGTGGGAGCTTACTAATAGCGGTAATTAGCGCCGTGGAGCCGGCCGCTCGATATACATCACCTTCAGGCCGTGCTCTCTCTCTCTCTTTCTCCGAAAGAAGCTCTCCTCTGCACCTTTCTCCTCTCGCTACCTCTCACCTTCTCGTTGTCCATACGTCCGTCTGCGATCAGGACGGACGCGCGATGATTTCGCATACGTTGGCGAATCATCGCTAGATCATTACGCGCGGCAGCGCTCGCATACACCGATCCGTCGAGAGAGTTGTTGCTGGTCATCGTCTGCAATCGATATCGGTTCTCGAGACGACAGCCGTTCGTGCATACGTTATACCGGAGAGAAGAACGCGCTTTCTCTGGCCGGATCCGTGTACACGGGAGCGACTAATTATTCTTACAATTTAGCCTGTCTTATTACTCGCGCCAGTATTTACACAGTCATGATGTTACGTCGATTCATGATTGGGCCGCGCGCGTGACCCATGTGGAAATACTTCCTTGTTGTCGTTGTCGTCGTCGTCATCGTTGCCGTCGCCATCGCGCCAGTGATTAATATACGCGAGCGAGCGAACGAGCGTACGCGAAACTCGTTTAACGAGCTCGATTTTGCCCGGCGCGCTAATTCGTTTTTGCATCTCCATTCCGTTCTCGCCGTTAATCATTTTTCCGCTCGGGTAACGACGGGGAGAAAGTCGAATTCGATTAATATTCACTTTTTTCTCTTTTTTCCAACCCCAGGTCCAGTCTACATTCGAGGTGCCGATCGGTTCACGATGCGCAGCTGCGATAGGGGAATCGATGTATGAAACGCTGTTTCGATTTTTATGATCGATACCGGGAAATAGCCGGCGATATAAACGAGTTCTGTTGTTTTAGATTGAAAATCTCGGCGCGCGGCTCGCTACTGTTAAAAACTATGTCAAATTCCGATCGCACTAGTGCAAAACCTTCCTATCAATCTCATCTGCTTTATTTGCCGTGCCTGATTTTTAATAAACCGAGGGTACACGTTCGTTATGTTACTCGCCGTTATATTTTCTCCAGGGCGCATCTTCTTTGAGTGGACTTAATAACCGCGCGCGGCAGGTTATTTCGAGTTCCAAATCTGGCGCATGAAACTTTTTCAGGTCTATCGACGAATCATCGTCGGTTCATTAGATTGCCCAGCTGCTTGGAGATTACTATTGTCGCGATTGTTGCCGGTCATCGTTTGCAATCGATGCCTCGAAAACAGTATGGGGTCTATTCTCGACGTATGCCGTACAGCCGCGCGTCATTTTATTCGCGCGATACCAGAGCCGACGGGATTCGTCTTATTCGCATTCACGTCGTAATTAAATATTTTTCCCGTGATGGATACCGCTCCGACTGCGTGTGGTACAAACACAAAAGATCCTTTCAGCTTCGTTTAATAATAAATTTCTCATTAAGCGAAAAGTAAACGACTCGAATAACACGATCGAGTATAATTTAATAAATATTTTCACTTTCGTTTTCAATAAATGTTAGCACGTAATCTTTTAAAGAAATAATATAGAGAAGACTATTCCAATTAGTACTAATATAGAGACTAAATTTTATTTAAAAATTAATGCGAAAATTCATCTTCTTGTATTAAAAATTTTAAATGCACTATTCTCGTAAAACGCTCTTTTATGGATGTTATTTTATGGATGCTCTTAAAAAATTATGATGAAAGTAACCAAAAATATCAAAGTTGTTACAACACACGCGTATAACTGTCTTATTTAGAAAGAAAATATTAATTAATCTATAATAATAAATGAATATTACTACTATTTTCCGAAACTCCTTTCTGGAATTTACTATTATTGAACTCGTTAGTATTCCATACTATTACTGTGTGAAGCTCGCGGGTGGTCTCGTTGCTAAGAGTGTTTTTCATCATCTTTTAATTGCAGCACCAGAGAACCGACGTGTAGCGCGGAGGCAAATGAGTCGTCGCGAAGACAAGGCGCTTTCCTCAGAGCGGGAAACAAGCCATGACTGTGCAGAGACACATACACTCATTGTCAATTACTGAGAAACTCTTCTACCGCGCACGCAAGGGGAGTCCTAGCGGCGTTTTCTAAATACGGTGCGATAATCGCGGTGCTCCGCAGCGCACAGCAGTAATTATCATTACGTCGCTTTATTGCAGGGCGAGAAGATCGAGAAACGCACATGTACACTCGACCGTAGGGTCCGCGGGGATTCCCGCGGGCATGTCTCGCATATTCATTCGCGTCCATTTGCCACCGAGTTTACACCTGCCAGGAAGCAATGCATTTGTTTCAATATACATTTCCCCTTTACGTTCTCGTCATTTTCTCAAACGATTCCTTATAACTCGCAGTCGTTCTTACACAGCTGTTGTTACTTTTATGTTGCAGCTAATAGGTCTTATTTTTTTAGCCTCGCAGATTTTTTTTCTCATGTAGAGTTAAATATAAGTATAGCAATGCAATTTTTCGTGAAATGCAACGATCAGAGTGTTCAACTTCCTTTTGTTCTCCTTTCAAAATAGATATTCATTTAATTTCGATATTCATTCATTTTACATGCTACACAGAAAGAATGATTTTGCTGAAGGATCTAAAATTTTGCTGGATACATATCAGAAAATAATTTTATTGGAATCTTAAAAATAATGCTGCAATATTGCAAAAAATTTTGATAGTCTAGCAACCAGTTCTACATAATTATTTTGATAATTCAACAAAATTACTTTTCTGATCTGTATCCTAAAATTTTAGATCTTTCAGCAAAATCGTTCTTTTCGTGCAGTTTAATGAAACAACACGATGAAGAAAGAATCGGGATCGATATCATTCGCGGCAGCATCGTTTCGCACTATCATTTCGTAGAAGCTTTTTCTCGCATCGTTCTTTTTGCAAGATAATGTCGCTAAAAATATCAAATTCCGTATTACTAGTACTTGCAATTGGCTGGATGCCCGCATGAGGAGGTCAAACTTAATGCGTATGTGCGCGAATGTCGGCAAACAAGATCGACGAAATTATCGTTGGAAAGAGAACCGGTAGTAAAATTTCGGGCTTCCCTCCATACGTTTATTGCCGGCATAGACGATGGGGATGATGCCAGTATCAGTTTCCTCGTGCATTTAAGTGGCGATTTTCGATCATTATGGCTGACTAAGTGGATCTCGAAGGGGCGATTTCGACGGCCGAGAATGTTGCGCATAACAAACAAATGCGGGGATGACCGCGACTTTTTTATGGGTGCGCGCCGCCGTGCGCAAGTCATTTAAACCAATCGGGTGGCTCGTAAAAGGGATAGTAAAAAGGAAACGGGAAAAAACGAGAGAGAAAGAGATGTTAATAGCTGTTCGTCGCGGCAGGGAATACAATTGCGATTTTATGTCTTACGTTCTTCGGATGCCGTGAATTCTAATTGTTAGCGTTTATCTGGATATTATATCGGACGAATCGCGCCGCGATAAATTTGCGGAAGTAGGCTCTCGACCATTTAAAATCTCATTAACGAGTGACATAAGGCGATTTGTTCGTCGATACAATCAACGATTAGCAAGTATTATAACGAACACGGATTCTGCTTGGAGTAGCGCACAAAATTACGTGCGATCAGCGGCGAATGCTGCAGGCTCGAAGTTATGCAAATGGAGAAAATAGCGGAGAAGTAAAGAATGCGTGGGCATGCGGAGATGCGCATTGACAAATAGACGGATAGCGTCGTTGCGTTGTAACATACGATCTTAGCTCGTGGACACTTAACATCGTAATCCCTTCAGTCACCTATCCCGTCATCCGTGTACATGACTCTGCATATTTTTTCTTTATTATTTTCCCTTGCCGACGTGCGACGAAGCGCACACACACATAAATACGTACACACGATTATTTTGAACAAATTATTCAATTCGCGCGGCAGACATTTCATTATTTGAATAAAAAATTTAATCAAAAACTGAGATACCAGCTAAACGAGTCTCATTGTGTTACACACCTCTGAAGACTTTATTACATTTGAAGACTTCGTCATAACTTCTCTATTAGGAAAGCAGGGTTTCCAAGTATTTGCGAGATAGTCACCGAGCGTAAATTCGTTGCAGGTGCAGAATTAAGAGGAATAATAAGAAGCTACGTATATCTCGGCAGTATCCCGAGAATGGCCACGATCCTTTCGAAATGGCAATGAGATATTTCCTCGGAGGTAATCGCGCGTAAGAAACACTTTCCAACATTTTTACGAGGCGTGCATTAACGCGCCGGGGACCGGTTTATTCGCGGCATGAAGCGAAAAAGGCGCGATAGGCATATCGCACAAGGCTTTCAGAGTCTCGAGATGCCCACTGTCATGTGCCGGATGAAAACTCAATGATGATCGCGGGATTTTCTTTCGCGGAAAGGGGGAAAGGGGTGAAGGGAGGGCATATCCCGCACCTCTCGGCCGGTCGTTAAGTAAGACGGTTACATTGAGAGATGGCCAATGTAAATTGCGACGGCACGGTACGTATGTGTCGTGCGGTCCGTGTAACGATACATCAACGTCAGCAAATTGTGATAAATAAAGCGCAATTGAAGGCGAGAGGACGGACGGATGGACAGGCAGGCACGGCTGGACGAAGGTGGATTTACTTTTCAGCAGATGCTAAAGCCGTCTGTGAATCCTTATCTCGCCAGAGCAGAGCACGATGCGCGCGCTAACGACAGCCGTAATGAGTTGCTATTAATTAACGAGGCTCATTGGCGTAACGCGCATAATACGAATCATCGGCTATAATGGATGCGGCAGCGAGGAGACTGACGTCGCCAGCGGACAAACGAGAGATGCAACTCCAGCAGGATGTTGTCACTTTTACCGGTTGTCGCGGTTCAAGGATATTTCAGTATTCAATCGAGTGATCAAATTGAAGTCAATCTGCCGTAAGAATAAATATTTCGATGAAAAGATATTTGCAGAAGAATTGTAACAAAATAATTAATTGTAACAAAATTGTAATAAAAATATGAGAAAAATAAAGAGTAAAGATGTGTGTAACGAAGAAAATTGTTATTTTACATTAACTGATGGATGATGTATGTCTAAATTTAATTTTTCATCTGTCAGAGTCTGTGCCTTAAATATTTATAGACGGATCTGGGATTACCTTGGTATAATTATCCCGAAGTAAAGTATGACGTTATCTTAAATTATAGTTGTTAGTCGACTCGTCAAGTCTAAGTGCTTCTATTATACACCTCGGCAAACGTCAAAGAGTCGTGACAATCAGAATTCCCCGGTAGCCCGCGGTCTATCGTCAGTCTGTTAAACTCGCTGCGAGCCGTCATTAAATTATTACGCGGTGGCGGGTTCCCGAGGGGAGGGAGGGAGGAATAAACGCGCGATTATCAGAGTTATTCGGCTGTATATCGTTATTAGAGCTAGAGAAGCGGGAGCTCTTCACGTATCTTCGGAGTGCGACGACAGTATGGGCCCGTTGAGAATCGCTCGTTATCGTAATTGGATAATGCCCATACTAGACCCGCTTTTCTTCGTGCCGCCACTGTAACGGTCTCACATGCAATTATAAAGTGTAAATATACGGATTCGCTAAAGAGTTTCTTCGATTTTCTATAATCTTTACTTTTTTCCTTTACTCTCGGAGGCAAATGCTAATTTTCTAGGACTTAATATTTATTTCTAAGAGAGATACTAGAATAAAACGAATACAAACGAGATTTAATTTTAAGAGACTGACGAATATCTTGGAAGGAATAATTCTGCAAAATGATAGGCAAGAATTCACAAGTTAAAGACTGAAATTTTGCATGTATTAATTTCCATGTATATTTACTCTTTCTTCTTTTAAATACCTAACTGACGAATCATCCGTTGCTTAAGTATGGATGTTTCGATGAGGAGGCGTATAGGATTCGAGAGAGAGTTTCCGCGCTATCACCGAACGTGAAAGAGAAAAGGAAACCATGGTGTAGAAAGTAAAGGAAAGAGGGAAAGGAGGAACATGATGGAAAGGAAAAAGAGGCTGCCCCTGGACCATGTCTGGACCGCATCGCAAGCATTACCGTGGGCACTATAGAAGCAATCAGCGAACGATGGAGTAGAGGAGGGGAATCGTCAGCGCTATCTACGTAATATATCGTGGGTTAATTAATCGTTTAATGAAACAGTAGTTAGCCGTGATGATTGTGATATTTTATTATTATCCCTCGGTGAGGGAGAGAGACTCGGAGAGAGGATCCCGGGAGAGGATCGACGGACCGACGACCTTAGGGGGACGTATGGACGATGGCTTGGGATAACTAAGGAAGAAGGAGGCGAACGCGAAAAAAGAGGATTGCTGACCGGTGATAGAGAGAAAGAGAGAGAGGGGAAAGAAAGAGAAGCCCGAAGAGGAGGACCAAGAAGCAATTTGCGAGGAAATCGTTGCTGCCTGCCAGAGCAGCGATTGTTCGCGCTTGATGTATGGAATGCTCACGAATGGTTTTCGTTATGTTATCACGCGTGTTGTTGTGCGTAACGAGATTTATGCTGTAGTTTCTCGAAATTACATTCTCAGGATGGTGGGGCTAATTTTCTATTTCGCCAAAGTTATTCGCGCGCCACACCGCGCCATGGCCGAGCGATTAAGACCAACTGATTGCGTTGCAGCGATGTGAAGTTTCGGAGTAAGAAATTAATTTTTTCGAGATTAACGCCGACAAACTCGAGATTAACTTATTACTATGACGAGTTATTCGCGCAATATCTTGCATATGCTCCGCAGTGTGCACATAAATAACATTTTTAATTTCTTATTGTAATATAATAGATTATACATGTCATTCGTTCAATTAATAATACAATACTTTGTACGAAGCTTTCCGCATTTTTCTTCATCTACGAAATTTTTCCACTGATCTTGGAGATCAGAGCAAGAGAGATTTTTTTTCAAATATCTGTAGATGAAATAAAGTGGAGGAAGAATCGATATATTACGCTTGATACGGCTTTCAATTCGACTACGAAAAAATTAGATACGTTTACCGGTTGATGGGATCTATCTAGTACAAGAAATCGTTTCTCGCCACGTCGCGAAGCTATCGTTGGGTGCCCGGTGATAAATCAACGCTGGTCGAGCGATCGCCGTGAAATAAATGCGGGAGGTGGCAGCAGCATTTTCCTCTTCTTACACACGTCACTCCCGCGCGTAGCCTCGCGAACGTAGAAATTCCGTGCCGACGACGACAGGAGCCAAGAATTCGTGTTGGTAGATGGCGAGCTGCTCGCTCGTTATAATACACGAAAGCGTTCAATGGAACATTTAATAATGATGATTTGGTAGCCGGATCGTCGGTTAGGTTTCCATCTTCTTTTAGTTTCCTCGTTTTCTTTCTTTCTTCTTTCTCATCTCTCTTTCGCACAGCCGCCGTTTTCTCTCATTGTCTCCTTTACTCCTCCGCTGTTTCTAACCTGCCGTTTGGTAGGTGGGATATGTACTTCTTGTAGAGGGTGATTGATCGCTTAAAAAACTAAACTCCATCGCGTACCACGAGACCTGGAGCCTGTATCGATCTTTCCACACCGCTTCTCTTCTTTCTTTCCTCGCTCTTTGCCTCACAGTCGCCTTTTCTCGATAGACGTTGTGTACTCGGTGCGTCTTCTTTCGTTATGCCATTTTTAATCAGTCGTTGTTGACATCGACCAAGCAACCTCTACGTCATTAGATTCGTGAGAAGAGAGATCCTGGTCCTCAATCAGTCGTGGAATCAAGCGAGATAAATTAATCGATAACGATGATTTCCATTACGACCGGATTTCATGATGGAATTCTTTTTCTCTTTCTGTGATAATCGTATTAATGTCAGTATAAAAACAATAACAAAGCACAACTTTATTTCCATTTAATAATTCACGTATGTTAAAAAAAGAATCGCAATTTTAAAAGACGATTATCTTTTTTCGATCGAAAAGCATCTGATCTGCATTCTATTTGTTGTAATAATTGCTATGTATAAATTTTATCTTCAATCAGACAGAAAAAAAATCAAGATTTAGTCAATTCTATTGAGATGTACTATTTGTTAAATATGCTAAAACGAAATATGCTAAAATTATTAAAGAAACGTATATTGATACGCGTTTTTCTTAATCTGACAGTAATTTTACAACTATTTCTCAACGCTTTGGTCGAAACTCTTTAACGTAATAATTCAAAATAAAAACAAATGCAGGTTGCACATCCCAAATAAAAAGTGTAACGCAACTGCAGCGGTCAGCGTGCGCATGATATCGCCGGGGGCCGTCATTTCGAACGGCGTGAATGATATTTCGAAGGATTAAGAGGACCCACTCTGTTTTTTAAAGACCGCGCAACCGAAAGCTCGCACACGCGCGCTTTCGGTCGAATATACGATGTTCTACTCACACACGCGACGCTGGTAACTTAATATCCCGACGCAGAGACAAATTTCCGACTATCGATACCTGTTGCTCGCCGCGGTACGGAATCTACATTCATTAGCCTGATACCGTTTGCTCGCGCACGTTGCACCGTTGCATCTCCGTTGCGTCCGTACGCTACGAGCGTTGAAACGCTCGCGGTCGTTGCGCACGCGGCCTCTTTCCTCTTCTTCATTTGTCTTCGCACACACAGGCACGGCCTAAAAGCGCGTAAACTGGCGCTGTTGCCGGGTGATAAATGCCGAAGAGAAAAAGGATTCTCGTCGTCCGAGTCGATTCGCCCGCTTCCTTCCCTTCGGCGAGAGAGGATCCGCGCATCTCCGATCGCTCGCGCACATTGCTCTTTTAAAAAGCAGCCTCGCGCTCATTCGTTATGTATTATTCATTACGCATTATT
Source organism: Cephalotes varians (assembly GCA_037157785.1). Classification (NCBI taxonomy): domain Eukaryota; kingdom Metazoa; phylum Arthropoda; class Insecta; order Hymenoptera; family Formicidae; genus Cephalotes; species Cephalotes varians. The sequence goes on from JANQDE010000047.1 coordinate 788,532, forward strand.
GCGGAGACCGATTTTCCGCAGCAGATTATTGCTTCTCGCGTCGTGTGATGGGATGAAATCGCGATGGCGATGATTCCGAAGAAGTTTTAAAATAAGAGGGCCAACTTTACACGCGTTTGTTGTTTTTCCGTATTTTTGATTAAAGTTTTGACTACCAAACGTCAGGAATGGACTACCAAACGTCAGTGGACGACCACCAAACGAATGGTTACAGTTACGATAGTTTACGCAATCTGGAAAACCGAGTTTTGAATTGCAATTTCAGATCACAAAAAATTTTTTTAGAAGAGAGAATCTTTGTTTATCGATAAATAAAAGTACATGGTCCTGATAAGCGCAATGATTCATTCATACTTTACACGGATAAACTCGATCTTACAGTTGCCAGACTCCCTGCTTTCCTTCTAGACTTCCTGACATTACGAATCTGAAGATACGCCGGATCGGACAAATCTCCGACTATCGATAACCGACGTCGTTCTTAGAACGGCGAATCTACATTCGCTAACTCAAGGCAGCGACTGACGACGAATAAATCTCAAGACAGTCGCAATCCGCCTCGCGTATTCCCTTCGTCGTCTCCCTCCCTTCACCGTCCCTTTCTCATTCGTCTCTCGCGAGCACAACTCGCACACACGCACGATCTAAAAGCGCGTAAACTGGCGCGGCTGCCGGGTGATAAATGCTGGAGAGAAGAAGATTCGCACGCCGACATCGGTCGTCTTCTCTCTCACCCTTCTTCCTGCTACAAGCTCCTTCCGAAGCTACGGATCGCTCGTTACCTGCACGCGTTCACACGTGTACCGCGTACGTACACGCGTGCGTTCGTGCTTGCGGACGCGCGCGCGTTTGCTGACATATCGAAGAGAGAATGCCGACACACGTACGCACGCATGCACGCTCGCACTCGTGCGGCCTGCGCCTCATCCTTTTTGAAGCTACTGACGCGCCAATAAGCGCGCGCGTTTCATTTGTAATTAGGGAGAATGTAAATCAAAGTCCTGGACCGCGCCGCCTCCTACTCCTGCGAGCGTCTTCTCTCCTTTTTCATCTTCCGCCTAACTCGCGAATGTGTACCTGCGCATGTGTGTGCGTGTACGTGCGGATACGTAGACTTACTATACTACCTCGTTCTATACGGATCCACGTGTGCGTCTAGCATCTTGTATCCAACGAAAGATGTTCAGCGGTTAAATGTGTTGCAACGAACTCCAGTTCGATCATATATGAACGTGTGTGTGTATATATATATATATATATGTATGTATGTATGTATGTATATGCGTATATACAACAAATATTAATGTTCTAGAGCATACATATCGATTGTGTGTGTATGTGTAAAATGCACACAATATGCGTGCAATGGACACGACTCGACGAACTTCCTCGGGCTCGCGCATTAGTTAACTGTCCGTCCGCGTCCAGGTGTCCGCACAGTTAAATGTTAATTTCGTGCTTGGGTTGGAGGTTCGCTAATTAGAAACTATCTATCCGAACGCCGGAACATGTGCGTTAGAGTTTCCGCAACGGCTCTATTTCGACTGTGCGACGATTTGATCGAATTCGAACCAAGTAATGCATCGCGAACGATTTGTTCCGGACGATGGTATCACTCTCTCTCTCTCTCTCTCGAAGGGACGAATATCGATATCGCGAGTACATTTCGCAGGAGAATGCGCGACAATTAAACAAATGGCAAAAAGCTTGCAGAATGCATAATGAATGACTGAGATGAATAAATGAGATTAATGAATATTTTCCTACGTATCATGTATCGTGTCGCGCATCGTAGTTTTAAAAGAAGAAAGTAAGATGCATAAAAACATATTTTATGTAGTATTATGGCAAAAGGCTTTTCCACATTGCAACTAATCTATAACTCAGTTAGCGAGAATTAAGATGATCATACATATTAGAATATGTTACATCTGTTTTTTTCAATCATTTTTTCATCATAGAAAGGAATTAGTTACATTTCTAATAAACCTTATAAAATCAAAGTACATGTGAGGTGAGGAATCGAATCCGAGATCGCAAATTACAAATCAACGTGTTCGCACACGGAATCATGTATCACCTCGAAATGTTGTCTAGTATTTTTTATATTGTTATTTCCAATCACTTACCAAATTTCAGATGTTAAAATTAAAAGTTTTATATTATCCTTTTATCGTAAGATATATAATTATTAAGGGTATGCAATAACACAAATGTAACGTAAACGTAAATTAGATTAATTACCTTAAATTATATTTAAATAATTATTATATAATTAAATAATTATGATATAGAGCGATTCGTTTTGATTGAAATATTTATTACCAGAAAGACGTGGTCCAAATAAAAGAAACGAAAAAACAAAGTCATCGAATTAGAATCTCGTCTAACCGCTTTTCTTCCTTTTCGGCGATTCTCTCGCCCGTAGCATCCGTGCAAAAGTGTCACTCTTACGGCGGCGATAAACATGTGCAGGAGTCGGTCCTACAGGACAGACGAATGGAGACCATTCCTCGCGCGAAAGGATGAGACTGTAAGGACTAGGGGGATGAGACACAGGAGACAAAAGGTGTAGGGTGGAAGCAAGGGGAGACAAGGCGAGAGACGGCAGACGTTTCTCGAACCCGGGTGCGACGTGCGCGCGTCCCGAACTCCTTGGTGAAGCGCGCATACCTGACCGCGGAATGCGCGTTCACAGAAAACGAGGGGAACGGCTATTGTCTTGTCAGCGGCGGCCGCTAAATCTGCCCGCGGATCTCTTCACGATCGTACCCTGCCCCCGGCCTGGCGGCCCTGCCCCATCGATTCCGCCTTCTTGTCTTGTGTACTTCTTGGTCTTTTTCGCCACGTCATTTTGTTACTTTGCTCCTGCGACGGTTCGTCCGATTTCTCTCGGTTTTTTCTAAAATGGTGAACGTCCGAAAATAAGGAAAAGACGATAGAAAATATCGTTACTCTATACTTAATTAAGATAGTTAGAATCCGATGGTTTCTTTATTTGTAGAATCAAGAATCAGTTATAATTATTTTGAACCAAAGACATATCGAACATTATTTTTAATATTAATTTGAACAATGTCACGTTTTTCAATGTTGATTGCTTAAATAGAAACCAAATAGAAAACTTTTGAAGAATCTGCAAACTTATAAAGTATCTGAATTTTCATTTTAATAAGTAAAAATGCAAAATTCATTTTAATAAGTAAAAATATCTTCCGAAGATCGGAAGAGATAAAATATTTCAAAGTAACTAGCGAAAGGCGAGCAGTTACAGTTCAACAAACCGTCAAGGACGTGACTGGAATTCAAGAGGACATCTCCTCGATTGCAAGAGTCTACGATCTTAAATGAAACTTTGTTGGGACGGTACTTTGATAAAGTTGAAGGTAATGCAAACAGGCTCAGAACGTAATCGTTGATGATGATTTGATGATCTCGAGTCTGCGATGGCGATGACCATGATGTCATGCTCGATACATCTATATATAGCGATTCTATTCTAGTGTATATGGCCGCTGCATATGTACGCAAAGTTATTACATTCGCTTTTACGCGTGCACGAAATATAAAGACCGGTCACTAACGCGGTTCGCGAGGCATAAAGTAAATATTGAAACACAGTAAGAGAGTTCCTAACGGCCGGACATCACCGAGTCGGCTTTACCGAAGGATTAGTTTGTCGCTCGTAACAACCTTAGACCCGGCAAGAGTGCGTCAAGTAACACCATATTGGTTACATAGTAACGCGTCGCTTCGATAAAAGAAGAATAACGACAGAGTAACGGCGAGAGAGAGCGAGGCAGCGCGGGAAAGGGGTAAGTTTTATGAACGTGTGGAGTGAGAAGGTCAAAGGACTCGCACATGACCCTCGATATTTTCTGCTTTGATATTCCACTCATCTTCTCGTTTGCGTTTCACAATGCATTCATCTGTCTAATATATCTAATGCTCACTCTACGGCTCGCACGCGTGCTTCCGGCACAAGACGACAAGTCCCTCCCTTTTTCCATCCGATTTGCAAGTTGGTTACAGACGATCGAACTTGTATCGATCGATCGTACGCGACCAGCGATCAGTTAGTCTGACAAAGCTCGGAGATGGAAACATCCTGGGGAGACGGACGAAGTGCAGAACGTCGAAAAGGAGACATGCGCTGCAGAGAACGACGTGAACATGAACGCGGAGTTCGATGAGGAGACAACGAGCAGCTGAGACCGAGGAACTATTCTGCGGCTGGGAAGGAACGTACCTCTTCGATTTCTCTGATGCACGAATGGAATATTCTAGATGAAGAGAGAGAAGCGAGGCAACAGCGGCGCTCATGCGACATCTAATAGGGACCTGAACCTTCATTATGAACGTATCGGAATATCGTGAGGCCTCACATCGATAGAGAATATTATCTTGTATGAGGGACGAATTTATAGAAACGTTGTCTTGCCGGTCCACGCCTCGGACAAGAGCAATTCTTTTTGTCCGTCTTCGCCAGAGCACGGTTTCGTAAAATCCGCTCTGCCTCTTTCTCGCTCCGTCTCTCGTCTTGCTCGTCGCATGGTACAGCACCGCGAGCTATATTAATTTCTGTAAGCATTGATTAATGCCCGTGCTCCGCGATCGTGCCGACCGTCGGCGAGCAGCGAGATAAAGAGAGCGTATATCCGGTGAGGGAGAGAGGAGGAGAAGTTGAGATCGAGAAGCGACGCGAGATCGCGTGACGGCCAGATATTTGTGAGACACAGCCCGTGAAATAATAGAGGCACGCTGCGCCGCGATAAGTCCCTGTCCCGAATCGTTCAACAAATCCTGGAAATACGGCGAAGGCAGCGAGTATCGCGAGAACGAGCCCGCTCGTTCGCGAGAGGCGGGCTTGTTGCGAACTGGTTTTCGTCTCATTTGGCGATTAACGTTAATTAATCGTGGCCCGGTACAACTAGCAATGATCGCGCCGACGGTTATTCCGCGCGAGAGTACCTCTGCGTGTCTGCGAAATATTAGTGACGATTGAACGGATCTGAGGAGGACCGGTGTAAATATGATAGCGACATTAGTTCATTATTTAATTGTTGTCGCAAATTGCACAGAAGTAAAAAAATATAAGATAAAATGTCATATAAAATCTGAAATAAATATCTATACAAATTTCTTCAAAAGAAATTCATCAAATGTCAAAGGTACATTATTAGAATAATTCGTTCAGTTATAACATGAAACCATCTTTGATCGAAAAAAAATAGAATAGATATTTTGTAATCTGTACATTTTTAACGAACAGATATTTATTTTGTACAACGACACCTTGTTTTCAAGCAAAATATGTATAATCATAAATATAAATAAATATAAATATATATATATATATATATATTTATATATATATATATTCATATAATTTTAATAAATATGAAATTTCTTTACTTGACATCGGTCGATTTTTATATTGTTTTTTTTGCTTAATTTTATTAGATACTACAATAAAAAAATTTTGTTGAAGATTCTAACGTTGCACTTGAAATTAAATTGACGCATCCATGGATAGCGCCAGATTGCGATGTGATACCTTTCCTTCCGAAGTCAGTCGGGTTTCACGCTTAGAATAAGTTAACTTTTTCCGCGCGCGGCTGTCAGAAGAAAACAGAGAAACGAAACAAACTGTCGAGCGCGGAACTTGTCGGATGAATTACGGCCGATCGTTTTAGGCCTGCTCGCCGCAAGTCGCGACGTGGTACCGATACTGGAGCGTGCCAAATTGACTTTTTGCCAGCTTCACTCTCCGGTCTTCCATCTTTACTTTTAGATCTTTTTTTACCGCTTTTCATAAGTCATCAGATTTTATAGCTATTCGTAACATTATAATCTTGATTAAGAGCAAATTCTTTAAAATCATCATTCATGTTTTACTTAATTTTTAAAAGAAAAATAAATAAAATTAATTGTATTTAAATATTAATTAACAGAAATAAATATTATATATAAATTGATGTTGTTCTAACAATGCTTAAACAGTAATAACTTTTAAAGAGAGACGACTTGTTTCCTTTTTTCTTTGATCTCATAGATTCAATGCTTTGAGCGGCCGTACCGCGCACGATCTATTTTATAACTTCGTGACTATCTACTTGACCGCGCGAACTTCGTGTTATGTCAGGAATTATATGCCAGTCCGTGTATATACGCACGATTTTACACGACGTTTCGCAATTGTGAATGGATGTAATTAATAGCAATCTATGAACACTTGCTATTTCGATTTTTTCTTATATTCTCGAAATTCCTTTCAAATGTTATACCTATCTTCTCATCTAAGTGATCATACGCTATGTCACTATACGCAATTTTATATGCTTTCTAATATTTTAATCAAATCTAATAATATTACATAATAATGTAACATTTTATGATGACAAAATGATATTAGTAGATATTATCAGAAATACGATGATACACTTTTGACAATCGGAATTTCACATGGACCTCGATTAATCTTTCAATCGGTCAATTAACGGAGACTCGCGTCGTTAATATTTTCGCACGACAACTTGCCCGTGACGGATCTATCATTAAGCGCGCCTTGCTCTTACCCCACGCACACTTCGACGCGTGTACGCGCGTCGGTTGCGAGCTCGCGAAAGATAAAGGATAGAGAACAGTAGCGGCAATCAAGCCAGACATCGGACAGTGACGAATGCCGCATATCATCGCGTATCATTAGCCTCGACTTAAGGCACTACCCCCTTTCACGTTCGCACACCTACGTCTCTCGTCGGCATTGAAATCCGTCCGAGAGGAAAGAGAGATAGAAAGAGAGCAAGAGAGAGCGACAACGGCCGGCAAGCGAGCGTACATGCGCTCTCTTTCGAGGACGATGATATAAGTGTTCGCTCCAGCCTGCGCAGGAACGATACTGTAACAAACGTACACAATGTATGTACACGAGGCGCAGGTTCCGTATACGTCGCCAGCAACACGGGCGACAAGTAAGCCGAGGGGGGACGATATAATCTGCATATACGATTTCACTCTCGATTTTTTTGCGAGCGAAACGCAAACGGGCGCGCGCGACCCTGTAAAAAATGTGATCTTTCGCCGAGCGTGCTTTGTCACTCGCGGCCTGCAATTTACCATCCGCATGCCACAATTTACCATTCACGGGAGCTTCACGGACTTTCGGCTCTCTCGACGGACACGCGGTATTATTAATTGCCGCTGCGGCCGATGCACCCGCTCTGTCCGTGCGCGCAGGGAGACAAACGAGCGTGCGAACTCGCTCAATTACGGCGATATCGCGACGTTTCGCAACTATTCCGCGGTAGCGGTGTCCGCGAGATCCTTTCGGGAAAACTCGTTTGCGATTGCAATCTTACACTGGTACTTTTAACGAACCGTATAAGGGATAACTTGTAAAGCTAAAGCGACATTGAGCCGCAGAGGATTAAAAACTTGCGGAACCGTTTGTTGATCTTTTGCTTTATGGCTCCACTTTAACAAAGTCGGTCTGCCTTATGATATAATACGAAGACCATTGCGGATTAAATCGTAACTTTCTTGTTATTCGAGAAATTTAGCTCAATAAAATGCTAAAAGTACGATGACGTTTCTCCAGAAGTATCCTCACCAGCTTTTCGCATATTTCTCGTTCACTTATCGCAGACGCGGACATAACACACGGTATTAAGTTTGTTCTTTCGCGGTTTATGTGCACGGTTGAATCTGCAGTTTTGTGTTAGAGGCATAGCAGAGGCTAAGCGACATGCGTTCTCGGATTCATCCTTTTTTTTTTTCTTGTACGTCGACTCGTCCCGCGATAGCGCGAACGTCTCGGATGGAAGATCGGGGCCGGCGGGCGCATCGGGACGGAATGCGGCAGGAATTCGGGATGCGTCTTTCGTGAACGGTAGCCAAAGGGCGTTGATACGTCGAATCGGTGGTAAATGAAACGGGAGGACTGTGGGGCACGTGGAAACACGGGTGCACGTCGTGTACGGTGGTGCGGGTGAACGGGCGAGGCAGCCACCCAAGAAGTTTTCGGTTCTTGGTTAATAGCGCGCGATACAGAGAGCGGCGGAACCTCTGAAACTTTTGCCGGCCGTAGAGATAAGAGCTCCGATGTGGGAAGAGTGCTTCACGCACTCTCTCTCGGCGGTTCTCTCCACGGCATTCGGGATTCCTCGAAGATTTAACTAATTTAATACTTAAAGTGCCCATAATGCTCGAATCTAACAAACTTCGATCGTATATTTGTCGTTTGAATTTTTCTCCATCGGCGTTTGTCCGTATTAAAAAAGCTGACTCTCTCCGCGGTTACGTCCTGCGAATACGCCTACGGCGTATCAACTGTCTAGAGTGTGCAAGTAAGAGTCTTCGGAGGAAGGAGAAAGAGAGAGAAACGTAAGAGCATGTAAACGATTCGCCTCGGGTTTAAATGCGATGCGTTGAAAATGAAAAATACATAAGAGTAAAAATATAGTAGTCATGAATACTTTCTAATAGCGAAATCATGAAATCATTATCGCGACAAATTTAGAAAAATTAGAAGGAATATTATTCAAAATTTAAAAAAGATATTTTCAGTAGAAATAATTCAAGAATAATTCAAGTCTAATGAGAGAGATATATAAATAAGACATATTAAAAAGTATTCTCTTAGATACATAAAACTGAATAATTGCGTGAATAATTTTAGAGTCAGCCTTGATTCAGCGCAGAATAAATTTTTAACATAGTTTTCTTTTATTCTACTTCGTAAGAAGTGCCGTGATGTATCGTCATGCAAACGTTTGTGATCGCGAATATAATGCGGAGATACTTGTCATAAATGTTGTTCGTTCAAGATATCGTCGAGAAGTCCCTCAGGTCGTGAGAACGCGAGCAGGCGCATTCGGCTCGAGGAGGCGCTGTCCAGAATCGTTTCCCGACAGCTCGTTCCATCAACGGAACTGACACTTTCGTACACAGCTTAACATGACTTTTTCGGACCGACATTCACGAAGACGAGACCGTCGGGCTAATAGTATGCACGACCGGGCCAGTTACCGTCGAGGTCGCTTCCTTGTCCTCGGCGAGGAATTTCGAGATCTTGCGTCAGGTAGATCGTAACTCTCGCGAGTATACTGCGTTCGCGCACGAACGCTCTTAACTTAACGCCCCGTTGAATAACGATCGCCATACGCAGGTCACTGTTAGCATTTTTCACTTCGGCCTAGAAATGAATTTTCGGATGTCACGGTAGTCGCGTATCGGTTCACCTCGCATCAAACATTTCGTAAATTTTAATATCTCGCGACTGCGCGGAAAGCAATTTTCGTAAATCAGACGGGGGGGGATATTAAATTGTTCGGAAAAGATTCAATTTCACTTCGCTCGATACTGACATTAGCGTTAAATGTATTGCAGAAAATGTGCGCACACGCACGGTACGCAGACATACAGGATTATTACAGATCTGCCATTGTTCGCGTGATCCCATCCGCGCAACCATAACGACTGGGAATATACGCGCCATGCGGTCGTCCTGCCGCTTATGAATTTGTATCAGTTCATGTTTTTGGCTCGTTATAAGCGTCACTCTTAAGCATCGTCGAATCTATGAGCGGAATTACAGCAACGCCAATCTGACTCGGCCACGCTCGTCAATGCCAATCATTAAACGCGAATTAATGATCCGGCCATTGTGCGCGTTTATGCATCGTTCTAGCTATTCGAGCGACGATTAGCGGCGGATCACGGGGCACCGCGATGTCGGAGATAATGCTCGCTCCATTGAACGTCCGCCACCGGCTAATTTAAATCCGAACCGCGAAAAAGGACTCCATCGTATCGCTGTATCCAAGCCGGCAGGATTTGAGCGCAATCGCGGCACGGCGGAGCCAATTTTCGATTTAATCCAACAGTGTGTTGTGCGATCTGTATTCGCGTTATTATTCAGATATCGATGCAGTAGCCTCGCCTGAATGCCGTCTCGTTATTATATTTCATGAAATGGGTATTAACTGTCATACGCCTGGCAAACGGGTTGAAAACGCGTGAAATGCGCACACGAGCGCGAGTTACGATCAGACGAACAAAAAGTGACGAATTTATCAACGTACGTGAAGCGTGATATCTCTGTTATATTACAATCCTGAAATTTTAATGCAATCTTATTGATCAATGATCTCGTTCGCTTCATACTATTAATCTGATCGTTCTCGTATCGCGATATAAATTTTATGAAGGATATTCTTTTAATACATTACTATACCGGGGGAAAAGTGAGACACACCGACCGTTTGAATTTCACGCTTATCGTAACTTAAACTCTCCAGTCTTTGAATTAACATTTCGATCAATCGCGGACTGCCGGCATAAAAAATTACTGCGAATAGGGAGTCGCAAAACACTCGCGACGGAGAAGGATGTACGGCGTATACCCATTTTCCTCGGTGTAAACGGAGAAATGAATAAAATGCAAGACCGGAGCTTGGGCTCATCTCTCCTCTCCTTCTCCCTATCAGCCTCGATTTATTACAGTGGCACGAGGATGATTTTCGAGAGACGAGTCGAGCTCTTTCTCTCGGGAAGTTCTCGGAGCCAGGGAGAGATTTATCGCGGAACGTGGATGTTCCGTTAAGGATGCGGGCTAAAAATCAAGCGTCGGCTTTCTCTTTCTCTCCCTCTCTCTTTCTCTCTTTCTTTCTGTCTGCCATTTCGAGTTGTACATTTGCGTATATACATAACGTCGGTTAGCCAATGTAAGCAGAAGTCGGCGAACAGAGTGGCATTGACGACAACGTGCTCTCGTGAGCAACGGTATCGCCAGGGCCGAAAGAAAGGTTTCCTTGTCCTTTCTAGTTTCCTGTTCGCAAGCAGAGAATCTGTGTACTGCTCGACATTGCATCCACACACGCTAATCGTCAACGAGGATATGGCCCGGAGCTATGACGCGGAGCGACGAGCGTACCGTACCTCTCTCATTGTCCTAATTTCCGGACCTGACGATCGCGGCGCGGGACCGCGTGCGTCTAATGCGTAGCGTCATTCATCAGCGTCTACTTGTAATAAGTACTTGTAATAAGTACTACCCGGGTCAGAACTGTGCGTTTCACGTTGAATATATGTCACGATCTCGTCAAAATTCGATCATTCAATGAACTAGACAAGTGAAAGAAGAAAAATTGCTCCAAACGAGCCGCTATCGACGGAGATCGACAATGCCATTTATTTCCCGCAAATTAAGCCGTTAAAATATTTAATTTCTTTAAAAAGAAATTTATTACGGAAGATTTATATAAACTTTCTAACGCGTGCAGTTTATATTTCTCGAAAGAAAATGTGCAATAATAACGAATCATTAATTTTAGGTGTTCGCGCGAATCCAAATCGTGTTCCGTATTTTAACTCCAGTTAAAGTTCTAATTACAAATTATACTGAATAATCAAGTATCGCTCTTGACGGGCACAGAAGAGCATGCGAGCACTTAAAAGTTAAATTAATTGTTTGAAACACCCGTTAACTATTGTAATGCGCGTTTGGCTCATGGGAAATAAAGTCACATCGTTGAACTGCTGAAGTTTACATTGCGCTTAAGTTTGGATTTACCGTCAATAAATATAAGGTGTCCCATTCGTCGTCGTACAACATGAGAGAAAGTTTTCCTTTGAAGGAAGTGCAGTAAATGACTACCAGTAATGTAATGCGATCGACTACGCGGCAGACTTTGTGATCGTAAATCCCGCCGGTTGCAGCACCGATTGTAAGTAACTACAGGCAGACATTACGTGAAAACAAAGGATCCCGCGAGTAAGATGAATATAAGTTATACGATTTGAAAATGCGAGCATCAAAAGCGAGACATACCTTTTCAAAATCCAAGTTCTTAACAAGGATATAAATGTCAATATTTGAAGTCGGATTTATAAAATATCAGCAAGACGAAAGAAAATATCTGATCAACGTACACGTTACAAAATTATTGGTTAATCTTACTGAATGTTTTCCTAGGTAATGATGTAGAATTCGTTATTAAAAGAATCAAGAGATTTTTATTAATAAATAAAATTGTTATATTACACACACACACACACACACAGGGCTATAACCATTGATTTAACAATTTTTCTAAAGCGCGGACTCGATGCATTAGCTGTTAAAAAACGAGATCATCGAGTCTAGCAGACTTTCCCACATTACTCACGGACATGAAACACAACCCGGATAATCTACGGGAGGTCGTCGCGAGAAAAATGCACAAATTCGCGGGAAGAATAATTATAAGCATCTACGGCGGAGAAAGTATCCTCGGGGAGTCTCGAGCGAGTGGATGATGACGATCGGTGGTGCGGCGACCGGGCACGACGTACTCCGCAATCGTAAATCCTGCGGTTATATTAGCGATCTGTGCGAGTACGCGAGTATGAACATTATACGTAAAAGAGCCACAGTAAGTCACCCACCTTAAGAGAGAAGTGGTATCCTCCTCCTACCTGCAGCTAGGAAGCAAGAATAATATGCGCTCGACGTAAGAGCAAAGCGACTGCAAGTTCGCGAGAAGGTGGACGAAAGAAAATAAGAGAGCGAGAGAGAGAGAGAAAGAAAGGGAAAGAGAGAGAGAGAGAGAGAGAGTCACGTCACGTGGAAGCCACGGGTCCATTGATCATTTCGATCATTTATGCTAATCTCCGCGGTGAAACTGGTTTGGAAATGCTATTCGAAGTAATTATTTCACACTTGCAAAGAGACTGTTATTAGTGTAGCTAATACACATGCACAAAAACGAAGAGGATAGCGGAGTTATCGAAAGATACGAGAAAGAGAGACCACATGATGAGGTGTGTGTCGGGTGGGCACGGGTGTCTGGACGCGTGACATATAACGCTTCCTCTGCGCAGACCAACCCTCTCGTAATCAAAGATCGATTTCGTTGATATCCTGGTCGCTGGTGTTGCTCTGATAGATGTTATGCAAAAATCGATTAACCTACATATTGCGAGACACATGTTCGTCGAACAGTACAAGTATCTTCATTAGAATTTTCATAGCAAGAATGATTTTATATCTTGATATCGTAAGCGAGTTTCTTTAGTTTAGCGTAGGTTTTTTATAAACGTAACAGAGATTTTTCTTAAATATATAATAGTTTTATAAGGCAAACAATAGTAATGCGAATAAATCTGCATCAGTGTTAATAAACTCGTGAGTGTAGATTACGCAATCTCATAAAAATGCTATCTAAATAATTACGTTAAGCAAATTTCTGCTTGACTAGAAAGATCATTGTGGACATATTAAGTCTTAGGAAAATGATGACAGCTTCCGCACCATTAAATTAAGACGTAGGGTGAAGAATCGAAAATATCTATCGACTGATCACTCTTGAGTCCCATAGGAAATAAAAGTAGGAGCTTTTTTTGTCACATTGCATGTACAATATTGATTTTCTATCATCGCTAATTTTTTGTCATAGCCATTAAATTAAATGTTAATATATTTAATTTATATATTTAGTTAGTAAAAATGCGTTATAAAATATTTTTAGATTTCTAGAATAAATTTAAAAATAATTTTTTCAAAGTTTTTGAAATATGTTTTGCTCAATAATATTATTTCATAATATATTATATTAATTTCGTTCCTATATGCGTATATACCAATTAATTACATTCATTTTTCGTTTTACTTTTTAACCTCGAATTATTTTTCCTATCATAACGCCCGATACAAGAAGGCGAAAGGTTGAGAGAAAAATGCCTCGATCGACACCGTGGGCCACGGATGATTTAACGACTCCCTCGAAATTTCGATCGGATCGCAGCGAGGGAAGAGAAACGGCCGACGATGAAGAAGAAACGGAAGAGTTGAAAGATGAGAGTTTATAACGAGCGGTAGCGCACTCCGATGATTTACGGGTCGGTTCCTACGCATGAATCATACGTGTACTGGAATAAAGAAATAGGAGGAGCGCGGGGTGGTCGATTCGGAGAAGAGATATAATTTTCAGAAATCTCCCGGAGATGTGTAATTGCGCGGTGCAGTATGATGATTAACGCGCGTTCGCGATATCAATTGATGAGAAATGACACTCATAATGAAAGCACGTTTTTTTTATTATAGACTGAAATTGATATTGCATATGCTACATAATCAAATATGATGCAGCTGTATATATTCTTGATACACAGGAAAATGCAATTTATCGCAGATGAGACAGTTAAATAACTTATGTAACTTTACTACAAATCTGCGTAAAGTTGTTGCGTCTCTTACGTAGAATTAAAAAAAACCAATTTTAATTAGTAATTAGTAATTAAACTATGTAGAATCTACGTTCATTCCACAATGCAGATAAAATTATCTAGTTTAACTGTACCTATTTTAAAGATTAATAAAACCATAAAAACATTGATAAATATGAGTCTTTCATCTTTCTACTTTCTTTTCAGAGAGAGGCTCTTCGTTCAAACTTCTCAACGGATTTTGCAGTGCTGACTGGCCCTGAAGTAAAACAGGAGCCTGGAGGTCGTTCGCGCAACACCGGTGGTGCATTTCCTCGGGACAAAGCTATCTTCGTGTCTATACCCAGCGGTAGGCATTCGTATTTGTATACAATAGAGCATCATAATACACGTAATCTGCCTAACGTATTCGCGGATCGGAGGACTACCTGAACATCTCCCACGTTCAAGGCGGGAATGGCGAGATGCGAGCCATCCCTCTCGCACTTGTTCGCGCATCGGGCGAAGGCGTGTATGAAAAGCCGATGCATCCGACCTCGTGCGCCTCGTGCGCCTCGGCACCACGTGTGCAAAACGTATCTCATTCGCCGTAAATTCCGCCAATATTCGATCTTTTCTTGTTTGCGCGTCGGCTTTTCATATTAAAGCTGGCGAGAAATACGCGAGCGCGCGCGTACGCGAAGAATCGATTCCAAAGTACAAGTCGCTCATGGTTGCATCGCGGTTGCATCGCGCAAATATCGAATAATGTTATACCCAATTATGCAGCGAAATCTCTTCGACATCTATTTGCAGTCGTATATAATAAATAATAACAAACATGTAATATGAATGGATAGATTAAAATATAATTGTATGCCCGTATGCAACACATTTTAATGATAAACAATTTTAATTAAATGAATGTACTATGTGATTATAAGATATTTGCTCTATCACTTTATTTAGATTTATGGCATATATGTAATAAAAAATAAAAAAATCACTTTCTTGTGATTCAATTGATAATATTTAATTTTGGAAAGAGATGTAAAAAAGCTAAATGCAGATGTCAAATTCTACTATAATATTTGGGAAGGGAAAAGAAAGTTATAACAATAAATATTCACAATTTTTTCCTAACATGTTCCATACACAACAATTTATTTTTATTTCACACAAACGCAGTATATATATATATATATATATATATATATAAATCTTGTTTCAATCTTCGAAATATCTATAAACACCATGAAGAAGTAAAAGCTTTATATTCCATAAAAATCTTAGTATTTTACTTGTTAGTTTTATTTTATTTCTTTTATTATTAATAACAAATTTGAAAAATTAAATTCTTACTAGTATTTAAAAATTATACTATACTTAATACTATACTTATTATACTTTTAAAATAAAAATTCATATTAAAACATTAATCACATAAAAGTAATAATTCTTATTACATCTTCATAGTGCACTCTTGTATTTCCTGAAAATCTTATCTTAATAATTCAGGTATAAAGCATAATAAATTAAAGATTAAATAAGATTATTAATTATATAAGATTATTATTCCAAGATTAAATAGTTATATTAAATATCTTAACCTATCCATTTCACGATAATAAATCCCTGCAAGATGTTAAATTTATTCTTATGTTCTTAATGTGATATATTACACATGTACATCTATACACAATTACAATCTTACATAGATCTATTATCTTAAAATAAAAAATAGTATATCACTCACCGAAACGGTGCGCAGCAGCGGAGTTGTGAAACTACGTTGATCTATAAAATGCAAATCCAAATTATAGTTATATCGTAAAGTAATTAATATTTTAAAAATTAATAGTGGCGCATCTAATGATAAACGATTGATATCGTGCAGAAAATAAAATATAGGAAATAAGTATAGAAAATAAAGTATTGAAAATAAAGTATAGAAAATAAAACATAGAAAATAAAAAACAGTAATTTACTCACTGCAAGATTGCTCCGCCGGTACGTGATGCCTCTTCTAGGCCTTCTCCTCCTCTCAGATCGTCAGCTTCGTTGCATTCACTTGACATAACACTCACGAGAACACGATTAATCGCACGATCGCGTGAAATGATCAGAATAATCGCACTTTTGCTCGACACTCTCGATGTTAATCATATTAAAATATAGAATTAAGAATTATATGCGTATTAATTAAACGCACCGCTATGTTATACGACTCGAAGATGATTCGATTCCGTATTCGTGATATTTTATTAATGCAAGCGGTGTCAGCGATGGCGTTTCAAAAAATAATGCAAAAATACACGAAGCGGCTGGTGTTGTTACCCGCCACTTCGAGCGTTGTCGCGCAAATGATAACGCGATAACACGACGTATTAATAAATATACACGCAGTATATAAAAAAAAAAAAACGCGCGAATGCGGAGCGGCGTACACTAATTAATTTATCGCTATTACTTGAAATATTTATCGCGTTATAAATACATTCAGATATTATATTTCTCACATATCAAACTAATTATTAATGAATAATCATTGTACTGTGACTTTTCATTATACGTTGCAATGTTTCGTATATTACTTTACTCTCGACTCGAAAAAAGCAAGTTACATTTAAATCGCGGAAGAATTGATGGCGCGAAGTGTATCACTCGATCAATTCACGAGTTTAAACTCAAACGTTGTTAAAGAAATAATTATTTGCATAAATATAGCAATAAAATAATACATTATATTTCCTGTTTGCTTCAATTTATATCTTTAACGATTGTATCGCGCGAAATATTCGCCGAGGCAAATAATTATTGTCGCGATTACGTTTACGAACTGTTAGTCGTCATAACTAATTAGATACATGTACAGGATAACGAGTGATGAAATTATTCGAACAAAATATTCATGTTTCGATATAGAATAACAACGTAGGAGCAATGCGCACCACTACCTGCCCGTGTGACTGATGTTGTGCGAATGATACTAGAGCGACCTTGTGTACAGCATGCTGCACGCCGCGCGTTGTACAAGGCCACGCGCCGGTGTGTGTGTGTGTGTGTGTGTGTTTTATTCTAAAATATTTAACATCTATTCATATCGAATATTTCGTTACATTCGAATGAATTTCCATAAATGAACTGTTATCGCATGCTAATAATTACTTAAGCGATCTACAATTCATATTAAAGTATAGAATACAGAATTTTATTTAAAATTTTATGTGTCGTGTAATACGAAAAGCATTTAAAAAATTAGAACACAAATATTTAAAATATAAAAACGTATACAAGTACACATGTATTAAAATACATGACATAAAATTGTTGGAATTTTATTCGTGAAATTGAATGACGCGATTCATAAATTTTTTAAAGCAAGCTTTTAAAAAATAAAATTTATCTTTCTTTTAATCATAAAAATATATATTTATTATTATTACTTTATTCTGAATTTTTATGTTCTAGAGAAAGCGAGATTGTATGATTTTAATATCAGAAGATTAAATCGTTGCAAAAAATGGGATGTAAATTTTTTATTTATTAAATTTGTACAAAAGAGTTTATCATCCATTAAAAAATATTTAAAAAATGTATTTTAAAAAAATCTAAATAATGTATTTTAAAAAATTAAAGCAGAAAAAGACATTTGTCAATTTTCGAATTTTTAACGTTTTCTTATCACTACATATTAATATTAATGTTTGTTATATGTAGCTGGATCACTGTAAATTCAAGCCTTTCGATCTCATTCATTATATTCCGATTTTATTTTATGTTACAAGTTCAGAATGCCAATGTTCAAATAGCGTGTGTAAGATATTGATTCGGTCGCTGTACGTTCGAAACGTGTTGCATTAATATCGAGCCATGTTCCTAGCAATGTAGCAAGGTTCTGATATCCAAGCGCATCTCTGTATCCGGTGCCGGATGCACGTAGAGTGAATGTACGAAAATATCTCAGCGGTATCCTCGAGGCATGTTTCACAGCGCGATCGTGTAACGTAGTTACATATTGCACATTAAACGTTTCCATTCTCGCTGCGTGTATAATTTGCGTTTCGAGAGCATAAATTATTGTGCCGTTGTCTAACGCTTTCGACATAGAACTGAAAAATTATAATTATAAACAAACCATGCGTCGAGAACGATTGCCTGAGTAGGCTGCATTTTTTAGACCATCCAAGATAATCTAAGAGTTCATCATTTGACGTCATGACCATTTAAATTTTTGTGGCATTAGATCTCGTCGATCATCGAGTAGAATAGTCTGAACATTGCGATACGAAACGGAACTCGGAATAATATTATTGAAATGCAGCTTATAAATATTGCAAAACGTTAGCTTGCGAGAATCTGAATGGACTCTTCGTGGCTCGACCGTGGCTGATTCTAGCGCCGATGAACTGCCCTCACCCTTTATCCCTTTACGCTGCATCGTAAATGCATCTTGGGCTAAATCATGAAATCCTCACCGTTGTTAGTATAATTCTCGCGTTATCGTCAGAAAAGGGCTGGTTTATTGAACGACGGAAGCGGCGCGCACGAGGCGATAATATGAAGCGATTGGAGACTTTAGGTACGATAAACGTCGAAAATCTAACTAGATCCTTGTACAAATTTCGAGGAATGCGAAGAAGCCGCTTTTGTATCTGCTACGGAGTAAGACGTGATCGTTATCAAAATTAACTTCATTAACTTCATTATGAGCGCGAGTATGACGAGCGGCGATGTCTATCGTCGGCAAATAATTGTAATTATCACTTGTCTCGCGGATGACCGTGCAAAAAACCCAAGTATCAATTTGCCGAGCGGCTTCGGTGCGCTCCCTTCGGCGGCGTTATTCGACCGAGGAAATATTCGCCGAGCGTGGAGAGATCGGAAGCAAATTGGAAATCGTATAACTACGTTAGCCGTCCTCTCGGACCTGCAATTAAAGCGCGCTCAGGAACGGACGCGTTTCGATTAAAAGGCAGCCGGCGTCGCCTCGCGTGAAATGGCAATCCAAGTTTGCTGATCGTAATTCAAGCGCGCTTCCGACCGATAAAATATGATGGAACAACTAGCCGCGCGGGCGCCATAAATTAGTCTCTAACTGCGGCGCGCTACGTAAACTACGCGGCACGAAATCCCGCAGGGAACGAAAAGCCGATGCACCGAACGGGTCTCGAATCCGTGAATTAAGTTATTCCTCACTAATCGGCTTCTGAGCTGCGCGCGAGCGTGATATATATTCGATCGTAAAGTCGAATTTCATTCCACATTCCTGTCCGACGCTCCCTTTATACACTTCGTTACGTGTAGTAAGCGGTCGCCATCGCCTAGCTCGCCTTTTATGACTCACTCTATCGCGATGTGACACAACAACGAGGTTAAGAGTCGAGGAAACCGACTACTGCATCAAGATGGATGTGACCTGCAACGATTTTATGCCCGCAGTAAGCTGGTCTTAAACTGGAATTAGTTTCTTCACGCCGAAAAGAGGAACTTGAAACGTTCTATGGCTCCTCTTGCGCTCTGATCTAACGTTCAAAGGTCCAAGAACGTACCTCTAATTGTGCGAATAAATTTATAAAGTCTACGGAAAGGATTGAAATTACTGAAACGTACTATAAGGATTGTCGCGATAGCAGAATATTCTTATTGTTCCCTTTGTAATTGAACAATTTTTCTTAACACTTAAAGAAATGTAGAGGTCTTAAATAAAAAATCCGTTTTTATTAACCCGATAAATTGCTTTATACAAACAGTTACGTGGATATCTTTGTGTGGTATCAATTGGTCGCATCTGCGTATCAAATAATAAACAGATGAACGAGCCGCATTGTAAAGTCGGATTGTCACGTTTCTATCACTCGAGCTGTGATTCTTTTCCAATACCCATATAACGTGTAGAGGTACATGACACAATGGAGATTCGAGACGTCGTGATATGCTTCGGAGAGCGATACTTATCTGCGCGGGAAATCGATGAGGTTAATAGCCGCGTATATACGCCAATATCCGCGATAAAAAAAAAGTTAACGCTTTTTCTCGCTGACAATGGTCCCTCTCGTCCAGCCAGTGGACGAGATCTCGAAACTCGATCAGTTATGTGGCGGCGAGAGCCGTTCGTTCGAACGGACCGATGGCCCAATAGAAGACCCGCGGAGATTAGATCAGATTGGCCCTTTCTGCGGAGCCGTTGAACGATCGGCATTGTCCGTCTTAAGTACCTTCGACCACGCATCGATGATGTCGACAGGAACTGCGTGAACCGCGTCGGGATGATCGCTTAAATTCGGCTCCCGATCGAGAACCTCACTTCTCTCGCATCTCTCGCGTCGTATCTCGAGTCTCTATCGATGTACCGTTTCTTTAATTACAAACTGCCGCCATGAGCTCCCGTTGATCACGCTGAATTCTTTATCAGAAGGAACATTATGCCGTCTTCTGCGACTTGTGACGACGACTAGCGGAGCTCGACTTTTTCCTATTGTACCCGTCAAAACGCTCTAAATCGCGAATTTCACGAGCGGTTCAAAGTTTTGCTTCCTGCTCAAGGGCTAATGCGCATCACGACGGCCATCATTAATTAGCCTCGCATTTTAGCGACGGTTCATAATGGATTCCTCACTGGGAGCGATAAGGAAGTTTTGACGTTAAACTTGTCAGTGTCGTGTCACAATATGATATTTATCTAAACTGTTAAATATCTATTTTAAACATCTTTTTCTCTTATTCTGAAACTTAATCGATTAGTAGATAAGTAGATACTTTTGCTAACGTGGCTAACGTGAGAATCGTCCATTCGCATGGCATAATTCAGTGCGACTGACGCGAATTCATTATCCACATGCACATGTACACGCCGATCGATCGCCGAATAGATATTATTTGCAATCGACGAGATCCTGGTTGCATTGTTTCAAACGAATCGATTTCCGAGGTAGGAAAGTAGACAGACAAGCAAAATAAAGTGTGATCGCCGAGAATCGAAAGGCAGCCGACAGAGACTGATATGAGAGACGTCGACACGCTCTCATACACAGGTACGCGAAAGTAACGCTCGTATATCGCTTCAGAATGGAGGTGCACGGAGGTAACGACATAATTCATTAACAATTCGATTCACGGGGAACAATCGGATTCATTAGTACTCGTGGCGTAGTCTTCTCTTCCCGAGCGCTCCTCCGTTCGTCCGTCAGTCAGTTCGTCTGTCCATCTTCTCGTCCGTCTTCTCGTTCGTCCCTGAGAGATATAAATACGTCTCTTATTGCCCGGCTCGCTCGATTATTCGTTTTACCAATCAACGCTCGCGGTTGTATCTCGCTCCGGTGAGCGAGAGCGCATCCACAGAATCTCGGATCGATAAACGAACCGAGGGGGGAATCCCGCCCGTTTCTATTCGAGAAGCTCTTCTCTTTGCTCTCACCGGTGGCTTCTTTCTCCCGCGTCCACCTTCTCCGCCTCTATCTATCTCTCTGTCGCGGCACCAGATGATAGACGCGAGGCCTACTATACGGCCCAGTCGGCCGATACATCTTGCGCCAGGAAGATAAATACCCGAGCGAGTACCTCGGCTGGATTTAGACGAACAATCGGCTAATGATGTCAAGGTTGAAAAGTCGCTTCGTTAAGGTAACGAAGCAATTTCGAAGGTCCTTTCGCGAATCCCTCCCTTTCCCACCTCCTCTTTTCTCTCTCGCCGGATCTTGTTTGCGTGTCGATACACGAGGTGGTGGTCTTCCGCGTTTTACATAATTTTAATATCCCCCGACAGTCTCGTCTCGAAGAGGGAGAAGCCATTTTGCGGCCACGGGCTACTTTGTGTCTGAATGGCGTCGGCCATTTGTTTCCCGCACGCACGAATAAAGGAATCGATTATGTCGGCCATCGGGCCCCTCGCGTGGTACTGAATGGCCGTCGATTTACTCGGAGTATGTTGGCGCGCACCGCCTCTGACAACTCGGGTGTGGACGCCTTAAACGTATGCAGATTGCCCAAAGCATGATATTTCGCCGGTGCCTCGCGTTCACGCGACAAGTAAGACGTCCGTGTTTTATTAATGTGCCGTATTTGTTGCGAGAGCGCGCGAGGCTGTAGATATTTAAATATAACGCACACCATCTCGCTCGAAGATTAACATAAATTTCCGAGTACGTTTTTAATAGCCAACCCGACAGCCTGTCACCTTGTTTAAGTATTTAAAGTGATGCATGATAATATTTTTCTATCTTTCTCTTGCTATCTTTACAGAATTATAAACAGACGAAAAATATATTAAAATTTCAAAATAAAATGGTCTATTTTGGTGATATAAATAATCATCTCTTTCTCTTTTTATTTTAAAAATGACCCGAGTCAAGTATCTTAAATAAGTATAACCATTGGAGTCATCTTTTGCCGAAAATCACCATTTCTCGAAATATTATTCAGATCGTTCTCACGAAATAAACGATTCGTATGATCGTCTCTGCGTACAGCTCGATTAAATTCGCGATTTTCAATAGCCGGTTGGAAAACCAGCCTCGTAGACGGCGAACACGCAGCACAAATAAACCCCCTGCGGCTCAAAAGCCTCGACTGGTTGCTCACGATGGGTATGATGCGAGGAGAAGGCGCGTATGAAAAGGCAAGTGCGGTAGTAAAAACGCACAGGTGGGAGGATTAGCCCGTCTCGGAAGAGACAGAGAAGGATAAAAAGAAACTTCGCTGCACGTTGAATACATTCGGATTTCGTGCAGACGCAACGCAGCGGCGGTGTCCGATGCAATGCCCGTCCGTCCATCCATCCATCCTACCATCTATATCCTCGCTCGCGGGCCATTCGCACTTTGCCAAGCAATCCTCATTCCCATTTATCACCTCTTCCTCCGCCGCTCCTTCTTTTCTATCAGCCCGTTCTTCCTCGGCGCGTCCTTCTTTTTTAAACCCTTCGACTCCAATTGGTTTCTTTCGAGACCTCTCATTCGAACGCCTTTCGTCCTCTCTTTATCCATCTTCCTCTCTTCCTCGCGCTTCTTCCCGCGAGTCTTCGTTGTTCTCTGTATCTCTCTCCTCTTCTTCCTCTTTATCTTCGTCGTACGAGTACGAATTTGTTCTCCTGTGCTGTCTCGTCCGGTCCAACGCACTTTCTTATTCCTGGTTACCTCGGGGAAGGGGACTCGCGAAAGAAAGGCGCACGACGTCTGAAAAGGGAGCTGCCGAAACATTGGACGGAACCAGACATTTGTACGCTTTATTGCACATGAGGAGAATCGCTCGCGATCCGACAGCGTGGAAAATCGATCGTTAGAATCGCCTATTATTGCAATTTATTATTTGCCACAATTACATCCCGATCATATACAAAAAAATAATCTACATTCTTTATCCAATTAATTATATATGTAATGAATTTATAATAAAGAAAATTTAAACTACACTGTGCTACTTATATAATATATAATACTAATTGTTTTTATAACAAAATAATGAACAATAGTATTAAAGTATTCTTGCGAGCTTCCTCTATTTCCGACTAAGCTTAACGTTGCCACATTTTATGACGTATCTCTTCAACAAAACATTTCATTTGCCATTCGAAACCTCTCACGAATGTGTTCTTGTCAGTCCTTCATGTCATAACGAAAAATTACATTCCCGTTTCCCTTTTAGGATATTACGCAAGGCGGGATCCTTTCCCGTTGTATATCACTATAATGCGGCATTATTTCTAAGGTCTTCGACGGTAATCACGGGCGATTATTGTCCCGGTGACCACCTACCGAGTATTAATAAAGCTGAAGAAAGGTGGCGGCAGGTCGCCACGTTAACCCCGACTGTGCGGTTTGACGTAGAGGAATCGAGATTTCGTTCTGTCGGAGCCACCGTTGGGCTGGCTGGCCCTGGTCAGGCCCTAAGGGAATATCATAAGGGAATAGCCCGCGCGCGGGATACAAGAACCCTTCCAGGAAGAAATAAGCGAGAGAGGAGCCTTATCGTTTGTGATCGCCAGTCCCGGTCTCACAATCAATACTTAGGTTAATAATGAGGCTGCAGCATTCCCCGACATTTTATTATCATTATTATTTATTGTTAATTCGCCTCCTCCTGGGCCATGCCTGCTATGGGTGGTAATAACACCTCGAGAAGAACAATGCGCCCGTTCTTATATGGCGGTCAAAAAGAAGGCAATAACGCCGAATGATTTGCATTCACTCTGATTCTTGTTGGCTGACCGTCATTTTATTTCGAAAAAGAAAATGTTATTGCATTCATCTTCAATTATTACTTTTCAAATCATTACGCCTGACAGATACATGCATGTATAAAAGAAATTGTTGAATATGAAATTTATATATTTTGTAGAAATTCTTAGATAACTTCACATCTAAAATGTTAAGCGCTTCTAAATAATTCTTGCAACTATTTTAGTTAAGTAATCTTTTAAATTATAAACCATATTATAAAACAATAATCTCTCCTGGAAAACTAGGTACGTTTAAATCACTAACATTTCGCAACACTTGTTCGATAATGAACACAGCGATAAAATAAAATATTAACAAGATGTCAGCACGATTTTCTAATATTTTCTTGATTTATTTAGCGCATTAGATTCAGATTTAGATCTCGAATAGAATCAGATCTACGATAAGCTCCATATAAAGTTCTTCCTTCGAAGCAGATTTTTATAGAATAAATTGTCATTATAATTAATTATAATCATAGTTTTCGTGATGTTTCGTTATCCGCCATTCACAGAAGGCGGCCCCACGTGTATTGTAATCATGTCGTCTACGCAATTCGTCCTGGCGTTCCACGTAAATAGCTATTGTACAACTTACATAAAGCGCACGCTCATCCACGAAGGCAAGAACTGTAACGGACGTTTTTACTATTTCGACCACGCCATTGCGATTATTTAATATGTAACAACGATATTAAGATAATAGAAATTTTAATCTGTATATTTATAATATGTATCATTATTTACTATTATTATTATTATAAATGTATAAATTCTGCGTGTAATAAATTATTTTGGAAACAACTGTATTATTACTAATTTTTATTCTCCTACCTACCCAATTATACATAACGTTTTGCCTCATATTTTAATTTCTTCTTCGCGCATAACTGATGGCGCAATATCCTCTTACGAGGATAATAGGCGGCGATTTGAAGTCTCCGCATTTTCAATTAGCTTCAGTGACGATGGCTCATCGATTCCTTCGGACGCTCACGCGTGATTGCGATTAGAGCCGGCTTAGGCGAGGTATCAGCGAGATATTGAATCGTTCGATAACTTCGCGCAGACTAGCCATGCCTTCAAAGACGAGACATAGCAGGAAGTATCCGATCTTTCACGGTGCTTTCTTGGTCGACGAGTCCAGAGAGAGAAGAGATAATAACTCGAGATCTGCCCGCTTACGAACCGACGTACGTAGTCGGATTTTGTTCCTATAAACGTGGGTGGTTTTGTGCTCGCGTATTAGTACTTGAAGTTACCTAGTCATAGGACTGAAACGCTCGCGATAAAAACGCCTCAATGTCCAATTAGCAAACAAGAGGTATTGTCGCATATCTCGCATTCTCCGTGTAAAATGTCGCGAGGAGTGACATCGTACGACGGACACGCGTGGCATTTCATCATGCGCAATATCTAGGAGAAAAATGTAAAATAAAATTGTCATGTGAAACGTTCGCCAATGCTGCGCACACTTGTCAGATCTCGCTTTAGTATTCAGTCGCGAGAAGTGCGTCGAAGCTTTCGACAATTCAATTGTCACTTAAGAATGTATGTGTGTGTGTGTCACATAATTAAGGCGAAGTGCGAGATAGGATTGTATTACTAGTTCCAGTCTTTTGTACGCCTTCGAGATGTACTTTGCGCTCAAAGTTCTCGAACTAGTTTCGCGAAACTGGTGTCTGTGAAAGTTCTGCACAGTGGCAACAACGCCGCTTCGGTACTCAATCAACGTACATCCAATCGGATCCCTTGTTCCATCTTGGCACAGTTCGACGAGATAATTTCCAACAGTTAACCATTCCCACGTTACGTACAGAATGAATGCCAATTCAAACGTCTAATACAAGATAAAGATTAGTTTAGCTATTTAACTTAAACATATGTAATAACTTAACATAAGCAAAGATATGCTGATGTAAAACCGATATTCGTAAAAGGATAAACGTCAGTTTAAATATCAGCAAAGTTTTGCGCGTCGCACAATACGCTTTCATTACTCGTAGAGAGAGTAGGATTCATGACGACGCAGCATTACGTTGTAGCATGTACTCCAGTGGGCGTATCTCCAGATAACGAGGTGACGTCTAATACCGTATGTCACGCAACCGTTTCACGTACCCGAAAAGACGTAAGCTCAGTGCAAACGTCAGACATAGAATTCCGCCGTAGCGAGAAACGCCGAGAATCGCGTTCCTGATTATCCATCACTTAAGACGCCGCCTGAAAAGCGCGAATGCTTCAAAGCGCGAGGCATTCCTCAATGCACTTATTTCTCTAGCCCGCCGACGGCACAATACCCGCGTCGTTTCACGACGAGATTACAGTCACGTGTGTGACGTATCTGCGGATTAACGTGAAATGCCACGTAGACTACCCGTTTCTAACTCGAAGCTCTTTGTGCGGGCCCAGTCGAGGATTCCAAAGTTCTTCTCGCGGCGCGCCGCGTCGAGATTCAGCAAGCGGTGATTCAATGACCAATCAGCAGCGACTCTTTAATGTATCTCTCTCTCTCCTTCTTGATTAGATTCTGCGATGCCGCTTATCGTTGTCGACGAGATAGATTGACCCGCGTACCGATCGAAAAATCCCGTCAAAGTAATCGTAAATTATCGCCGATTTTGACATTGGCGATCATTTACAGCCGGCTCGAACATACGCGCGATGTCTTGAGTTATAGTTCTAGCTGAGCATATCATAAATACAACATGCACCTCCATATAATTCCAACCATGCGCTTATTTTACGACCGCGGCGGCTTTCCTCCTTGTGCAACGTGAACGCGCCAATCGATGCTCTTTCCGCGGGTGCTTTCCTTTTCCCGAGGAGGTCAAGGCGTCGCAGAAATATTTCTGTCGTTCACAGTAGAAATATCATAATTCAATAAGGATTCCGTTCGACGTGCAACATTAACATTTACGTGAGAATATCGAAAGTCTGCATTTTGTTAAAAGAAGAAAATGCTCTTTGTCGAAAACGATTTATAAATGTTATTCAAAAACCCAATCGCTCCTCTCCCTCTCTCTCTTAATTTTATATTTATTGCATACAAGTTTTCGCCAATCACAAAAATTATTGCTCGTTTACCAGCTACAAAATTTAATGTCGTCACGCGTTTTAGCGATAATTCTAATAAAAAATTGGTCATTACTGTCTCTGCATTTTTCTCAATATAAATTTAATCAGGCATCGTTTTTATTTATTTTATTTTAATATTCAATATTAAAAATATCCTTGTAATTAAATATTAAATAAAAATTTAAGTCAATAATACGATTATTATTAAAATCCACATTTACTCTTAAAATTTTATTCAGAAAATTTTCTTCTTATATTTGTACATACAAAAACTTTTGACGTCTCGATGGTTTTTGTTAGAAGAAAATCAACTTCAAACATGGAGTTACATATAGAAATAAAAAGCTTCGCGGAAGCAATTAAATTTTTAAGAGATCCATGATAGTGTTCACCGCTCAATGATGCACATACTCACGTCGTATCGACGGATGCTTTGTCAGGTCTGCTTGTCAATTTCACGGTAATAAACCACGGCATCGACGACCCCGAACGCGGCGAGGAACTCGTCGATTAAACGTTCTTCTCGCGTGTGTCACATCGAATTCTTCGGGTTCACTGTACGATCGCTCGTTGTCGGTCAACGCGACGCTGACGACATGACCTGCGAACGAATCTCCAGCTGCAAAATCTTACACCGAGAGGAACGGGCGCGAGCCACGAGGCATCCAGGCACGAAACGAAGGAGGATTCTTTGAGCGGAGGAGCATAAAATTAAGCCGCAAATAAAGTAAGCCCGCGGGTCTCTTCGGAAGAGCTCGCATCGACTTATGCCCACGGGGCCGTGAATCATCGCACCTAAACTAGCGACATTTATTGTCGGGGATAATATTTGTCATACTAGAGTGAGGAGATCGTCGATTCACACAACGTAGGGCGCACGTGAAGCGGGACGGAAGAGAAGGAAGACGTGCCAGGACGGAAAGTGCCGGTGAAGAGGGACGATATGATGAAGGAATAAGACGGATAGCAAGCTCGAGTTCATATCCACGCATAGGGCAAAACTCTAAAGTACCATCGTAAATCTCTTCGAGAACTGCCTTGAATTAACGGGTCGTGATCGTAAAGCGCTACGCGACCGAGCCTCATCGCGAGATGACGCGATGGTAGCACGAACAACGCGAAGGGTGAGCAAAGGGACATCTCCCACGAGCGAAAGAATGATTCACGGCGCGGAAGAAATTCGATTTTCCTGGAAAACCGTTGGGTTTAGCCAACTGCGGCGGGTTCCTTCTCACTTCATGTGATCGAAGACTACGTGGCCAGATCGCAGAATGGGCGCGTTCTTTCGCTCGTGTCAAATCGTTTTAATCCTTTCACTTCGAACGTTTCAGAAAATATTCACCACGTGATGTTCCACAATATCTTAAATAACGTATGGTATTTCACATAAACCATAGTCAGATGAGAAGATGCAGCTAGAAATCATTCCTCGGTGATAACGAGGCGTACAAAATAATTTAAAGAAAGTGTAATATATGGCGTAATATATAAAGATTTAATAGCAGTAAAAATGTAATAGCTAGAACGTATATCATCGTTTTTGTTGGTGCTTATAATGATAAAAACTGAATCCAAAATTCAGTTTAAAAAACCATATTAATTGAAGATATTCCGAAAGTTCACGGCCAGATCAGTTTCAGTATCAATTTCCGCGCCGAAATAATGTCAGTATTATCAATATATAAACATTCTTTATATCGGCGCATCCCCTGCTGCCGAGTTTCTACTTTCATACTTTCTCCGCGTCGAGAAGGGACACCGGCACGCATAAAGTAAGAGCAAAAAGACGAAAAAAGAAATAGAAGGTCGACACAGACGAAGGAGAAGAGAAAGAAAAGAGTGAGGGCGAAGAGAGCGGAACGCAATGCGACACTCGGGAACGTACGACGGAAGGAATGGAATATGATATAATGCAAAGGTAAAAAAGAAGGATGAAAAAGGGAACCGCCGCGACCAGGCTCGCGCGATGATGGGGGCAAAAGGGGGAGATTTAAAGCCGCATGGACATTGTCATCGGACGCGCAGCTATAAACCAAGCCGCGTGCCGCGTTGCTGAGGACCAAGCTCTCTCTTCCCCGCACGCTCTCGCCACAGCCATAACCTGTGAACGGGGTGCTGGAATATACACCCTGCGTTATATACACTCTCTGTCTTGCCATAGGTATAGATCCATGGGGACCAGCGCTTTCCTACACGCTATATATTCGCGGTGCGTTTACGATCTTGGCAGCCGGATCGGGACAAGTGTTATTTTTCATCGATTCGTTCGAGCGCGCGTTCGGCCATGCCGGCACCTTAAGTCCCGTGCTGATTTTCAGCCTGCCTGCGAAGACAGAACGAACGAAAGAGGGCGAGAGAGGATGGGAAAGCGAGGGAGAGAAAAGGAGAGAAAAAAGCGAACGAAGAGAATGGAGAGAGCGCGCGCTGTAAGATCAAGGACGGCGGCAATCTGATCGAGATCGTAGCGATAATAACGCATTCGGGAGCGGCGGTGGTTTGAAAAAGAGTTTAAAACCGCGGGTGATAGATAGGAAAAAATCAACTACACGGCCGTGATAAGAATCGCGCTTGTGTGTGCGGCGGAGTGAGAGCGATCGCGGATAAATCGTACGTGGCGTACCGAAAACATAAACGCGGCGCGATATTTAACCCCTTCGGGGCACCGCCGCTTTCACATTTGCGAGCCACTCTTGCGAAGTTTGCCTTTGAATAAAGTTCTGTCTCGGGACTGTCCGGAATCGGTACGCGTTGAGGCTTCAAAAGGATGCTGCGGGACTACCTGTTTGAAATCCTTTTTCGATCGATGATACCGCACCGCCACGAACTTCAAACAGACGCGGTTTCGACGATGAGACTGTCGGACCCCAAAGGATTAACTGTTTCGATCCGGGCGGCGACATCGTATATCGTGTCTTCGACTCGTAACCTCGACTCGCATATCACCGACCCTCGAAGACTCCCATTTCGAGACACGATTCCGACCAAGTACCGTAACCTCCCGCGAGTGCATTTCCATATCCATGACTGCACCGTAACGTCGACCACGTTGGAGATCGCAACGGCACTATGACGTCCCGAGTGATTTCCTTAACCGCCAGGCTGAGGAAACCTCTTTCGCGACGCCCGGATTGCACGGCAAAACAGGCATCTCTTCCTCTCACTCTCTCTTTGTTTCTCGCTCCTCCCTTCGTCTCTCCTCCTTCATTCCCATTTTCTCCGCGGGGCTCTTGAGCTGCGTTTCGCATTCCTCGAGCGCTCTAAGCGCCTCGATTCGAGTCATCGCTGAGAAGCGCCGTGACCCTGCTCGAGACTGCATTTCCATACCGGCGCGGTGCAATGCCGTCGCCGCCGCAGCGATTCGCGCGGCTTCGATTCGAGTCTGCGATGAACCGCGACATACCGAACACGCATACACACAGCGGCATTAAGATATCCATCGGGCGGGTCTTTTTCTCGCGACCGAGCGCCTCGACTGGGGTCATGGCCCGTTCACGGTCGTGAGACACCCTACAAAGACGGGCGCGCGTGGACGAGGACGTCTCCGTCGGGTTCCGATGTGTACTCGTGACGGCTTGCTATCATCAATTGTTTTGCCTTCGGCCGGTGCACCGTTCCTTCACTCTGATTTCGTTTATTCTCGTTTCCTCATCCTTCATCTTCTTGCTCGAATAGAATAACTTCGGGAGACTTCGACGCGAGATTTCAATGGGCATTTTTCAGTCGATGTCATATGAAGAGAAGAATGAGAAGATATAATGTGTAGTCGATATTACACGGTCCCAAGTTTTTCCGAGGAACAGAAGGGTACACTCTAGAAGGGATGAGAAGGAAATCGATCGAAGCGACAGCAAACGTCTCGCACGCTTGCGTTGTCATAGCTGTTTCTTTTTTTAATTCTATAAATGCGCTGCTTGTTTGAAACCTCCTCCTATCGTTCCATGTGTGTCTTAACGCGTGCATCAATGATAATTCGCGTGCATAAATCACCGTAACGGTTGAGAAATAGGTTATGCAAAAGTGAAACGATGGGGGACAGATTCCGTGAGTGGAGAAATTTATCATTTTATTTTACAGTTGCACGCGATTGTTTTTCAACATTTTGTCATACGACCGCATGCTGTTTTATTGCTCATTTGCATATCCCAGATGATGGTAGTAAAAATTTGTAGCTACTTAACCAATACTGTCGTATAATCAACGGCGATGTTAGTGATTTAAGTAATGCTTCCATCATAGCATATGTATATAAGATAATAAATAATTTATTTGTAATAAGAAATTGCAGTTTGTATTTTGTACAAAGTATGTGTGTATGTATATATATATATATATATATATATATATATATATATACACTGAAGCTATGCGGCTTCAGAAGGGGTGCTCTTAGTGCAACTATTTTCTTGCGGTGTGAAGCGAATTTGTTTCGCGGTGGCAAACCAGCGGCAGCGTTTACGGATAAAAACAATTCGCCGCGGCGGTTACGGTAGCGCAATGATCGTAATAATAATCATAGTAGCAACGATAGCATCTAGCCGCGGGTTCGAAGCGTCAGAAGCGCGCACCCGCTTCGCTCGTAATCTTTAGAGCAATACGCCGTTACTAGATGATACAAGATAACAGAGCATCACAGATAACGGTGTGGGACAACCGCCATGACGAGAGATCTACGGCAGGAAAACGAAGATAATCGCGAGACTACGGTGGTGAGCAGGGGAGATCCGCCTCTGGTATCCGTTTACCGAATCCTTCGAATTCACGTGTTGCGGAGAGGAAATCTCAAACAACTTTGCGGTTCCCTCGTGGCGAATTTATGAATGCAATTTCGATGTTGTTAAATATATCCAGCGATCACCGAGAATTATTATGGTCAACTGTTGAATGCCAATGGATCAGAATTTGGAAAAAATTTATGAAATATGTCTTTATTCATTTTCTCTCTGATTTTTATACAATAAGACAAATACTGGAAGGAAACACTAAACAAAATATTAAAGTCTCAAATTGCTCTCAGGCGATTCTCTTTTAGTAACCGAAAATAGTCTCGGGAGCACTCGATAACGTTCTTTCAAGTGATGAATTACGAGCCTACGAATCGACTTTCGGGCTACCATCGATGCCACTGCAGATTAGCGGACGATATATATCTACACTCGCGATGCCACACATCTATACAGGCACACATTGTGTCTTCTCAAGCACACAGGCATGCATTACGAGGGTGTGAAACGAAGTTCTACGTGTACCACGGGTAACTTAACACCTTAACAGATATTTATGGGCTTTTGCTAATGCAAAAGATAAAAACAGCGATTTTGGTTGGCTCTCGACTGTTGGCTCGCTGTGTAACATATATAATGCATCATGTCGCACACACGACGACGAAGAGTACACGCGCGTCAAGTACACGACGATCACGCACTTGCTAACGCGAAGGAAAGGCTTGTATCTAGATCGAGTATTTGGTTGTAATACACGGGCGCATTTATCACGCTGCATCGCCCCGATGCTGAGAGTAAATTTCGAAAATCTCACCACGATGTACGATACGATATACGTCTCAATTACGTTCAATAAAGTTTGATTTCTAGCGCATGTGATTTTAAAAGGCTAAAATCGTTTAAAGTTTAAACGAATATTCTTTGAATACAAGATGAGAAAGATCCTCTGGACTTTTATGTCTATATTTTTTACTTTTCAACAATCCATACAACATGTAGAGATATCAATTTTGTATCTTTTTTCCTCAGGTCCATATAGCAAATAAAAATTTAATGTCTATAAAATTATTCATATATTATAATTTCACAAGCATTTAATCTTACATTTAGATATTAACGTAGAGGCTTTGTCACTTTCTGACAATTAATGACTTACATCATATCATGGACATTAATATCAAGTAATGAAAAGAATCAAGAATTGTTGCACAATGTGTCTCGAAAAAGTCAGTAACTTTCCTAACATTCTATTCATCAAAATTAAAAGACAAGATCTGACAAGCATCTCTAAATTATTCTCGACAATTATTACTAAATGGATTTAGCGAGTACATCTCTCGCGCGAGAAATAAATTTAAAATTTAAGAGAAGATTGGAACATGATGGTTCCACGCGCGAAATTGACTAATTGAAACGTCTCGGGACTTATGTACGGTAGCCCTTCGCGAAAAAAGGCGTGCCGGACGCGATTATTCTATAGTGGGCGGGAAAAGCAGTATAAGTCATATTACTCGTTACGTAGGCACCGGTACGAAAAAGCCTTAAGTTCGGCTTCAGAGGTCCAGACCCGCGAAAGCGTCTGACTTTCTTCCTGAGTAGGGGAAGGAAGAACCATCAAAGGGGAAGACGATGGAAACGAAGAAGCTACCCGGCGATGCCCTTTAGTTGACGACCGACATTGCTCGCCTTCGCGACTACATGCGGAATGGATTCATTTGCACGTACACAGCTCGAAACGAGCTCGGCCGCGCGTGTATGTGCACGCCTGTTATTCGAGTTCTCGCACCATTCCGCATCCCCGTGGTTACTCGAGGTGGCAACGTCTAATTATCCTGCGGAAAGTTCATCCTCCAATTATAGCAGGCCGCCGCCGCCGCCGCCACACTTCGGCATTGTTATGGATTCTTCGTTGTTACGTTATTATTACGGACAACCCGCGCCGTTTCTTGACTGACACGTTACACGCGCATTTACTCCTTGATAACGCGATGGTATTTCTATGATGAAAAGCAATGCGCCATCACTTTGTTGCACGAGCCTTGCTTGCCGGGGCGTTGCGTGCTTATCACACTCACGACGTTTCTGATTCTCTATAGAATTATTAGGTTCGCTTAACACCTCTGACACGTCCCACTCTTCATGCGTGGGTGAGGAAAATGAAATTATCACGTCTGCTCATTTGACGGAGGGTAGAACCCCGTTATTACAGCCTGTGCACAAGGATCATTCAGCGGAGCGTATTTAAGCGGCGTAGAAGCGAAACTCGTTGATGCCAAAATTTATAAAGATCACTTCGAAAAAGTACGGGATTATTTTTAGTATGAAACATACGAAAGCTCTTCAATTTGGTATAATTTTCACGAGGGATAGATCTTAATTGTCAATGTAAAGAAATATATACAGCTTCAGCTTCAACTTCGTGCACATTATCTCATCCAGTCATCTCGTCGTCACATTTGTTTTCCGCGCTACACTGTGTGTACTGTACATAAAGAACATTATTGACCGTGCGTAAATCTATAACACTCGTTAACGAAGCAATCTCGTCTGTCGATCGGTATCTAAATTGGAACATATCGGCCGTTCCAAGTCGCAGCGTCGCGCGAATAATACGGCAACATTACTCGCTGATCGTTGCGCTTTTTCGCGATCGTCACTGGATTATATTCGTATCGTTCGCCGTCGACACGCCGATTAAGGGCCCCATCGTTTTCGCACGATTAGCGCCCGCGTCAGCCGGACGCGATCGATTCTATCTCGATTTCGCGATCTCCCGCAGGCATTAACCGCGAACGACGAGTGGATTAGGTCCTTGAGGAGCAAAATACATCTCTCTCCCTCCCTCGCGTTGAGCAACACGCGCGCTCGCAAGAAGAAGTCCGTTCGGACTCTCTGGCAATCGTGGGCAAAAGAAAACAGATGCGGGTACACGACATAAGAGTATCAATAAAATGTTTAATTGGCATTTACATTTCTTCATTCGACCCAACAAGATCGCGATACGGATCGTCCGCTCGCTTTCTCGTGCAGGCACCTCGTCCTTCCACCAAACGCACCTCGGTCTACGTCAGCCTGAATGTCGAGCTGGTAACTGACTGACAAGGGAGACACGAGGTGAGAGAAAGAAGGTGAGTAAAGGCGAATTTATATGGTTTTCTTTCTACCGACTGATTCATCAAAAGAAAAGTGGAACCTGTTTCCACAAAAATGATGATCCGCTTTTGACGATGAAAGGAGCATTTTTATTTTTCAGATACGCTTCAATGATCAGTCAGCAAAAATAAAGATGAAAAGCGTTTCGTTGTGGATGACTCGGTAGAATTTCGTATTTATCAGAAGTCACGTTCGTAGATATATTGTTGAAAGAGACAACTTCATCAGAAATTTTTATTTTTGACATTTATATAGTTACACTTTTACGTTTTCATTTATAAATCTCTTTCATTTATAAGTCTTCTTTCGACTTAAGGACTGTCATTCAGAACGATCATTAGAAATAAACCGTACAAATTCGCCTTAAGAACCAGAGGCAGAGAAGCGACTAAGGAATATATACCGTCATGGATGACCCAACGGCGTTTGGTATCTTTCACTTCAGTTTGCTACCGGCGAACAGCCTCGTGTTTTCGCGTGCCTGCGTGTGTAAGTGCGTGTCCACTTGACTGACGGATCATTCGAGGGACCATGACGCCTTCCTCTTGCCAGTTTGCGATGAATCGGCGCGCGCGACGCGATAATGAAAGCAATTGGTACCTCCGGACACGGCCTGTTTGCGATAAAGAGCTGGGCGGAATTTTGGAGCGACATGATGTCGTCCCTTATTTGTTCTTATTTACACGCGCGGGTCACGATAAATAAAAGAGAACAGGACAACGGTGATGGTTAATATTTTTAATCGGCGTGGTAGAAAATTGGAAGATTATAGGATGACACAGGCGGGTTATGTATATGCATCGCGCGCATCATGCGTCTCGCACGTATAAAAACAACCTCTGACGGGATTTATTAATCGAGACAACGCGTAGCTTGTGACTATTTGAGATATTCAAATACTACAAAGAAACCGTGAGCTGGTCTCCAAATTTTTCAGTCGTGATCATACGGGTTGGATAAATATGGGGGCTACTATCCCTTAATTTTACATTGAGTTATTTGATTCCATAATTCACACGGATCTGATCTGATATCCACGAAGATCGCACGTTCATACGTCCTCGAATCGTTCTCGAAAGAATTCAGAATCTCATCGGCCGCGCGTTCACGATCCGGAGAGAAATCGCTCCAATTATTTTTTATGCCACACGACATATTTCTCAATTTAATCCGGCGCAAGAGGGAAGGAATTGCAGTGCCAAAGAACGAGACAGAGAGCGCTCGCTTGTTGTGTACTCGCACCGCGCGATATTTCACACCGAAAACGAACTCCGCGAGACTGATGTAATCGCTTAATTAACGAGCCGCGCTACTTAACGCACCCGACGTCTCCTGTCGCTGTCTCTGCTTCTTTTTATCTTTCTTTCTCTTCCTTTATCTATCCTCTCCTATCTCTCCTTTTCGCAAGAGAAAAAGAGAAACGGTATACGCGTAAATATTGTGGCCGAGCTTGCGTATACGAACGAGCACGTTTGTATATCGTATATGAACCGAAGCGCATCAACGGGCATACCACAGGTGCCGAAATTTTGTTCATTTATCCTCAGCTCCCGGCCAGTTTGTTGATCGTTTACCCGCAACACCTTATACATCACGGTCGCATCATACGTGCACGCGCATCTATGCATATGTGTGTGTGTGTGTGTATGCACACGTACCGTGATTCGGGCAGGCACCCGATGGCGACGGTATGCCATCCTGTTTACGCTGATGAATTTTTTTAGAGGAAACTCCATGCGAACCGGTGGAATGCGAACGTTGCTTGTCCCTTTCCTTGGTAATGCTTATCCGACGCGGCTCATTAACGCGCTCGCCGAGCGAGCGACAATTACACGAACGAGATGCGGCATATAAATGTAAGCGAGGTGTGCGCACATGCTGACGTAATGATTTCTTAACTTGCATGTGCAAGTAGACGATGGTCAATGTATTCAAGGTAGCTACGAACCGAATGAAACGCACTGTTCCCATCGTCGAAACGATCGTATTTCATGATATTTTCGTGTCTGATATTCTGTTTATAACTTTTCAAATTAATTCATTTGTAAGATCTGATTTTTCCTTCGATTTAATAATATCACAATCGATGCACTTTGATAAAAAACTACTCTGATTTATCAAAAAAGTTTTCATTGACTGAAAAATCTAGTAATAACGGAATAATCACTATTATAGATCTATGCATTACGAATGTGCATCACTCAATTGAAATTTTATCGGCGTTAAATTAGGCGGAAATTATTCGGCTATGAGAAAAAGCGTAAATTGTTCTCACCATTATTCGTCCGCGATTGCAGATAAAAAGATTATGTTCACCCGATGGAACTCCACCTCAGCTGGACTAACAATAAGCCATCGCGCCGGCGACTTTAATAAGGAAATAAGCGGAAAGACGAAAGTTCGAAGGTACGAGAGAGGAGGGAAGAGGCCCGTTAATGATTTACCGCGGCTTTATAACCGCGAATTCACCGCGTACCGCCGCCACAGATGCAGGAGAGAAACTCGTTGGGAGGAAAAGAAAAGAGGAGAGAGAAAGAGAGAGGACGCGCCACGCCCCCGACTTCTCATCTTTTACGCGTCTCATCTCATGACGTTGGTACGTGAGGGCCCTTTTGAGCTGGGCCCCAAACGCCCCGTACGACGACGACGAGGAGCGTTTTCGGGAACCTTTTTCCCCCTTTTTGTTCCCTGGAATGTGTTAACCCTGAAGCGAGGCTCGCGTTCGGCGCACGATATATCTGCTGGAGATTTAACTCCGGGATTACTTCGAGAATCTTTTCGGAGCAACGAGAATGTGGAGAGCTTCGATAAGCAATAACTTTACACTTAGAATGCTCTCACTGTTTCTAACAGTAATTATAGTATTAACTATGAATCACTTTTAAAGCTTGCATTAAATGTACATTTTATTTGATGAACATTTGATTGAATTTAAAATACACACAGAAATTCATATATACTCTTTAAATCGGAATCAGTGTATTATTTACTGATTTGCAGTGCTATACTTATAACTGTGACCATTAGTGAATATTCATTGTTTCTCAGCGATTTTGATTAAGAGCGAGGTATTCTCATTGATCAGAATCAATGTATTATCACTGAAAGACAGTGAATACTTTACTGATTGATAAAGTTATAAGTATAGCGCTAAAATCAATAAAAGTTCACTAATTTCGATTTAGAGAGTATGATTTCAAATATGATTCAGATATGATTTTTATTAAGAATAATCATATAATTTAAGAGTTTACGCTTTGTATCAAAGATCGATATCTGGATGCTATCGTGGATAGATGATAAATGATCCAAGATGTTTGAAAATAAGCGATTCCCGTTATGATGAGTGAAAAGTATCAAATATATCCGGACAAACGGTCTATTTTAAGGATCATTATTTCCGGATCGGTTTACCACTATTCATTAACGTCAAGCTTTCCACGCAACCCGAGCCGACGCGTACAAACCACTTGAGCTACCAGCTGCGTGTTTACACGCGTAAAGGTGCTCTCGGATAATTATTTTTCCTAGCCGCCTCAACGCACATGTTAATTACTTTACAATGCCCGTAAAGTGAGGCCTGAACAAAATTTGACATTATTACGTCGTAAATATATGCAAACACGTCAATGATAATTAATTAAGAGGAGAAAGGATACTATTTTTACTTAACTGCCGCAATATAGAATCAAATAGAATAGAATAAGAATGTACATTGAACATAACCGACAAAAATAATTATTCCAATAAATAATTAAAGGACTTCTTGTCAAATATTATTGTCAATAAATAATGTTAAAATATACTGTTAAAATAATTAAATTAAGGTATAGATATTGCTAAATTAATAACACGCTCATAAAATTTAATTAAAAATAATATCTTTTAATATTTGTTTTTTCTTTCTCTTACGTATAGACAAGGCATTCTAAAATACATGACATGTGAACTTTCTCAAGAAATACTCTGACTATTTCTCAAATAAATTTTCTCTGTAAAACATTGGAAAGAACACTTTTTTTTTTAACCAATATCTAAGAGAGAAACAGCTTTGACATAACTCGAGCTATTCTTCCCTGAACACGTCAATTCGAAAGCAAGTAGAAAGATGTACCGGCCACCGGGGATCATTTCCCAGCGATCCTATGACTATCGATTCTCGTGTCGAAGACCGGGCGTGGCTATCACGGAAAGAAAGATATCCCGGTTACTGCGGCCACTAAAACGGAGGTGTTGCCGCGGCGGCGGCCACAGGGACTCTTTCACGGCTGCCATAATGGATGAGCGTTCTTAATGATTTTTTCGCCGGCGGAGGCATTCGTCATTGAGTAATGATACGCGTACGAGATAAGAGCCGTATGTGCCAACGCAAGATGAACGAAGACAGGCGAAAGAGGGAGCGAATACGCGTTAAACCCCACGGCGCTTTGGGCGTCATCGCCCTGTAAGAGAGAAACAGTCATCGTTCCGTAGAATGCACTTGAAAAGATGTCGGTAGCGAGGATGTATTCCGTGATGAATTTTAAGTCGATCTGTGCATTACAAAAATTAACTGTGAACTTAATTATGTGTATGTTAAATGTCACGGAATTCCGATGAATCTAATTGCAGAATTTGAATATGTAAAAAGAAGTTTCACTTGATTTTTCATTTTTAAAGTACTAAAAATTAGGAGATATTAGATATTAGAAAATTAAAAAATTAGGAAATATTAAAATTCTTCAAATACTAAACAGGTTTACAAGTAATCTCGTTTGATTATGATTATGCATTTTTGTTTGATAACTTTTTTAGATTTCTCAAATCGTTAGCTATTTCGTATAGGGATAATTGATCCTATAAACCCGATATTTAGATTTTGCACAAAAGAAGCAAGTCCCTGTCTTTTGTCATATTTTATTAAGCCTTTCGAAGTGAGCGTTGCAGAGCGGACAAAATAAATGAAAAAAAAACACAGGCGAAAGAGAGAAAAGGGAATTCTGGATGCAAGTCGAGCCGTGTGACGCTTTGGGCGACGTCGTTTTGTCGGAGTAAAGCATTTGTCGCAGGGCGCCGCTTCGGTTTTCATGTTGACAGTTTATTTCAGAGAACAGTGAGTAGACTTTGTCACGTCCACGAGTGCATTCTGCGTGCGTGCGGTGCGCATAACTTCGCATTAATTAATAATCGCAAAACTATGCGGCGACAAGTAATTCTGTTGTCCCTCCGCGTGACGCGACATTTTGTTTTTGCCGATAGGAAAATCTTATCTGCGCTCTCCTCTGGCTTCTAATCACTTTACACGGCTCGTTCCATCGATGGAATGCTGCAATGTTCCCTATGTTCCGGTACGTAAAACGTAGAGAATAATTTTCGATGATAAGCATATTCAACAGCGGCTAACCGGACAAGACTCGCAGACAGTAAATATTTATGTTGTATAGCATCCTGTTGAATTGGACAAGTAAGAGTGTATCTACTACAAAGTATATTTGATTATCTCGAAACTGATACAATCAATAGAGATAAGAAGAGAGAGATTCTTCCCTTTGAAGATGTAAGATAACACTTGTTCTAATATTGACTTGTTCTAATATTGATTCCAACAACTCATCGTCTAAAAAATTATATTATCTTCTCGGAGAAATATTCACGATACTTTCATTCCATATATTTCAATGTGACTATATTGATGAAGTTTAATAACGTGATAAGATAATCGATTTATTATGTTACCAGCCATATCATCGGCTGCAAATAACTTCGAATTAAGTAACGTTTAATTAATATTTATCCGATTAGCGCTGGACCATTCTAGACCGTCGAGCGATTTTGCAATTATTATTAATTATGTCATGTATGCGTTTTCTGAGAATAAAATAAATTCCTATCGTAAATATGATAATAATGACTATTTAAATGCTTAACAACGAGAGCGATTACAGGAAGATCTCATCGGAGATATAATATCAATAAATTAATCCTGCTCGCGTGTATATCAATTAAGCATAGGGCGAATCATTAATTAATTTGATGTACCAATATTCCTCAACTTCTCTTTGTTCAAGGACGTTTTCACATATCCACTTTTCGCAAATATTTGTCAGGAGAATGAAAGAAACTCGAGCAACTGATTGTCCGTCAAATATAAAAAAAAAATCTTATCGGCAATCTTTAAGCAATTTTTAATGTTAGATGACGATGAATAACCCGTGCCAGAAACATTAATAGTAAACAGTATATAAGAAGATAAGCGCGTGGCAGTTAATAAAATAACTAAATAAATTATTATCTAACGCCTGTGTTTTATTGCATTTTCCATAATTATGATTCGAGGAAGTGTTCTCCAAGACGGTGCATCGGGTCGAGCAAGGGTTAAATCGAGGATGGGAAAGAAATTATAATGTCTACATACGACTTTTCGTTTTATGATCGTGCCAAAAGAAATTAAACTTTGGCTTCTTTCGCCCTTTACAGATGTATTGATCTTAAATCGATGAAAGAGAACCCAAAAAATACTCGCAAAAAATTTGACATATTCGAATTTTGGATCATACTGATTGTAATCTCGAAAGTATAATCTCGATTCTAAATAGACTTTGTTACATAGCAAAAATAAATATACTTCCTTCTCATTAGTAAATAAAGACATTGCAATATAATCCAGCAATATATCTCGTTTAAAACTCGAATTGATCGTATTGGAAAAAATATATAAAAATCATTTATGATAGTGCAACTTTTCAGTACAAGGAGACCCAGCGAATTCCGTCAGTCGTCTTGTTTTAAATGAAATGTCCGTGTCAATGGACGTTCGACCCCCTCTGGACCCGAGCCGGAGTTCACTGAAACGTTGCCTGACTATGTGGGACACCGGGCGACATGGCGCGTCGTGTCACTCCACGTCCCTTATTATCCCTGACGAGATAGTACATCCACGATTGTATTAATCATAGAAGATGCAGCGTGGATCCGACAGACATGACCTCTCGGAACCGAGACCTTATCTACATGGTCCTAAAGATCTCCCCTTTCGCATCTGCTATTCCACCGGCAGATCGATTATCTCACGGGGACACGGGACACGGTATATCGTCGTTTTGAGAGTTTCGTCATACCTTCGCGAACCGACGAGTAACCGATTTGTCAACGTACAATCATGCGTTTCGTGGATCGTATAATATTTTCCAGGTAATTAATACATCTTCTGTGGAGGTCAGCTATTTATAAGAATAGAAATGCGCCTGTCCAATTCTCGTTTATCCTTTCATGGTTGATGATAAATTAACGTTATAACTTCGTGAGGATAATATCCTTAATAGATAATAAACGTAAATCTGCAGAAATAAGGGAGATAGTAATAATTCAAGCGACAGGAAAAAATCCTATACAGTCGTTATCAATTGCCAGTCGCGACAAAAGTAATTTCTACGAATCTTGAGAATCGTAGACACGACGTGCTTAACGTCGCGACGATTTTGTCTCCCTACCAAATCACCCTTGACCTACCGTCCGTGTAAGTAATTCGGGGGCGTCTCCGAAATGGCAGTCGTTTGGAAATCGTTTGTTTTGCTGTCGCTGCATCGTTTTGCAGTTGTCGCCCGTCTCTCTTCCGCGAGTTCTCCATTTTCCCCGAGCAAATACTCCAAATAAATCACCGACTATCGCCTTGGAGTCGGCCTATCCGCGACGACGAGTCAAGACAAACGGTTCGGAACGATTTCGCGCGCGCGAATTCAGAACTCATGGAATGCGCTTTGAAGAAGAGGTCCTGATTCGATGGTCGCGGTATTCCCAGGCTACGTTCGCCACGATAGAAACGTTCGGAATCTCGTTGACGTGACTATCTTTCCCATCGTCTAGAGCTCGCGCAATCGCCGACCAGATAATTACGCTATAAATCAGCCGATAAATAGATTCTCTCGGACGCGCACGTATCACGACGTGGCCGTCACCATCGTCATTCCTCGGCGTTGTCGCAGTCAAGTTCGCAATTAGTATGTTGGCAGGAATTTTACTGCCAACGTTTCACAAACAATGCACTTCAATGGTATGTTTGTGTTGTCGCACGCTTAAATGTTTCTTTAATCTTTCAGACAAACGTAACAATAAAAACGGCTTTATTTGAATTATCGCGTTCCAAAAAAGTTAAGAAAGGATTATCTCAGAATCCTGTTGCCTTCTAGGATTGAATCCTTTCTGTAAATACAACTTTTGCCCTCGCTTTGGCGCACCGGGTCGCTACAGAAGTTCTTGAAGACGCAGTGACGACGAGACCAGAGATGCACCGGCTAAATGTGGAAAGAAGAGAAATGTAGAAGTGAATAGAAGATGGTAAACGATAGGAATGAGAAAAAGAAGAACGCCACACGAAGTACGCGCAGAAAGAGCGAGAGAACGTCGCCTTGACGGAGTTTCACCGGTACGAAGAGAGGAGTGTACATTCGTTATCTGATCAGAGACTTAAGGCTTACCTTGAATGAGATGAATGCCTTTACGTGTCTCTTGCGCGCTTACCTAGGCGCATCCATTCGCCCTTTAATTTCAAGTGCTCCGCTGCCCTTTTCTGGGTGGCTGCCCTTTCTCCGCGGCCACCTTGGTATACCCATCACTCTTTCTATTCTCCCTCTCCCTTCTCGGTCTGTGGGCCTTATGACTTGTGATTTATCGCACATGCGAAAATTTCATGGGCGTCAAACAGTTGCACGATCTCGACCTTTTCTAATTTTTATCAATCTTCTGGCTACGGATAACAAGCTAATACATTCCGATTTAGTTTTTATTGCAAGTTGAGGATCACGGAACTCTTATTTTTCAATTTCCATGTT
Source organism: Cephalotes varians (assembly GCA_037157785.1). NCBI lineage: Eukaryota > Metazoa > Arthropoda > Insecta > Hymenoptera > Formicidae > Cephalotes > Cephalotes varians. Next base: position 832,694 of record JANQDE010000047.1, read on the forward strand.
TTCTTAATAAAGTGTGAGTCTCACGTGAATTTCATTAAAAAAAAATCTCATTTTTTATTGGAAGAATTATACGATCAAGAAATCAATCACATTTTTATGAAAATTATTAATTTTACTTTAGCTAATTTAATTATGCGTCCATTATTAACTATAGAAATCACGATTCATTAAGGACGTCACTATAACAACATACCAGAGATATCATATTAGCAATCTAAAATACCGATCGCTCAATATGTCGATACAATGACACTATCGTTGACAGGATGAGACACGCGGAACGCGACAAGGTGTCTCCAAACGAAAAGGACGAACAGGCTGAACAGTACGATCATACAGTTCTTCGCACAGTGGATCGACGATCGACGCTAATTTAACGAGGTATAAATAAAGCCGGAGGGCGTGGAGGGCCCGAGATGAAGGAAGCTGGAAAGACTTTGAGTAGGGTTCACGAGGAGAAGAAAGAAGAAGATGGCGAAGAGGGAAGGAGTCTGGCGGCGAGATAGAGGTGGTTGGACCGAAGGCTGGTTAGCTGTTTCGGAATGACAAGTTCATTTTATTAAAACGCCTTCAGCCGCATTATGGTAGTCACGTGTTATTCGCGGATCTGCAGCCGACCGGAGTTACCCATATTCTCCGCGAGCCGAAAGCGTGTATGTGTGTGTGCGTACGTACGTGCGTACAAGCATGCATACGCATACTATTGCGACGACACGGTCCACGAGCGAGCAACCCAGGAGGGAACATATATGAGTGCCGAGTGTGAACGGATATGTCGCCTTCTTTGATGTCTCCGTCTCCCCCTCCAAAAGCAATGAGGAGGACGACGATGACGACCACGACGAAGACGACGACGATGAAGGAGAAGCGAAAGAAGAGGAGCACGATGATGACGAAGAAAAGCTAGCTTTTCGTTTTTATCTTTTTTTTTTCTCGCAGTCCCCTCTTTGACCCTCTCTTGCTTCTCTCTGTACTCTCCTTAGCTATTCAATTCTTCCGTTCTTGCTTCGATGCTCGATGAACGAGGTCGGTCGAGAACTATTACGTCTTATACTTGGAGCATGTATTCTTTTACCACGACATTCGCCACAAACGGTGGTGCTTGGTTATCTCTTTTTCTGGATGTTTGAAAATTAGAAAAACGCAAGAGAACTTCAACTTGACAGGTGCAAGCTGTGCTATCAAGCTTTTTAAAATGATCGAGGAGATATATGAGATAATTGTTAGTGCAATAATATTTTTAGGAAAAGATTATAATATATTACATTAACAAGCAATAGAATTTTTCATGACATAGTAAAATTTGCTTGTAAACAGTTACTGGTCTTCGAAATAATAATAAACTGTTAAAGCATTAGCTATTAAATTTTAATGATGGAATTGATAAGTAATAGACATCGGAAATTGAAAGATTAAATGACACAGCATATAAGATTTTACGCCGTACCATTAGACATCAATAATTGTCAGAGTACAATTATCTGTTATACCTTTCGGCAAGATTGTCCTCACGGCGTTTATTACGCGAATGAAATAAGCCGCTTTTACCACGCTTCCTAAATAGCGTCATATTTCCCGGAGTAATGTGACGACACTTAAAAAAAAATAAAAAATAAAAAGAAATCTTGAGTGGATGCGAGGAAAAATACGAGCGCGGCCGTTGTCGCGCGAGAACTTTTGATAAAAGATCGCGACGGAAAAGATGACGACAGTACCAATTCGGCTTTCGGCCGGTACTGGAATAACTCTGACAAAGTAACCCTATAAATACGCGCCCGCGTGGGGTTCCTCCTTTTTTCCCTCCTCTTGCCCCGGTATCGGAGCCAGAAACATTCCTATCGTCAGTCCGGGATTCGTCCTCTCTTCGTCGGCCGCACGATCCCTATGTATCCTTCTTTTCTTCGTCGTCCGGTGATCTTCCTCGACATTACCTTGCGCATTCGCGCAGAAGGGGTCCTGCGGCCCTTCTTGTATCTGATCGAATCGGAGGGGCGTCCTTCTCTTTGGCCGAAGAGGTAAAGACCGTTTTCTTCTTCTTCTTCTTCTTCTTCTCTCCTTTCTTCTCTTCTTCGAACGGAATACGACGATACGTCACGATAATTCCCCTGTATATCGAGTGGTCATTGTGCAACGACTTTTTGGAGCTTCCCACTATCGACGTCTCGCGGATATCGTCTTGTTATTTCAATATTTGAGACATCTACAAGTCGCTTCAAACACGAATTTGTTGCATGTCTGAATTCTGTGACGTGTAACTTTGCGTGGTTAAAATGTCATTTATCATTTCGTGTTATATATAAATTGTTACTACATAAAATATACAATTAATAGTATCATTAATTTTTCTATACTTTTCTGTCATATTAAATCTTGTTTTAAAAATTGAAGAAGAAAAATTGGAATAAATAGGCCTTGAATTAAAAACGTATAATAAACATATAATAAAATTGCTCTTCTTCTTCTATATATCTTAAAGACGTCTTCAAATAAACTATTCTGAAGTTTTGTTTTATTTAAGATAACCTGTGTTATTTCGGTTTTCTTTAACTTTCCGTTTATTAGCTTATCAAGACACAAAACAAGTAAATTTCTGATTCGCTCAATAATAAACACTTTGCGACTTACAACATTTTGTCAATGTTGTTCTCTGTTTATATCTCCAAAAATATATCGATTATATTAGAAAATCGTACAAACTGTTCATAGAAAATCGCTTTCTATCGTCTTAAATTTGTAGATGGATATTAATTAAGAAAAATTACATCATAGACATAAACAGCAAATTAATCAGAGGCAAGACTTGTTTGTCTTTTAAAAAAGAAAAGCAGAGAAAGAAAGACTGAAAATATATACTTTACTGGATTTTTGCGTTTGATGGCAATTTTAATTATTCCTTATCAATGCAATTTTCTAATATCACATGAGCAAAAGCAAAATGCGAGAAAAACCTAATTTGCAAAGTAAGACAATTTCAAAGCCGATATTATAAGCGAGTCTTAACTTCAGATTCCTCTTTGAAATCTTTACAACTTTTACGATCATATGGCATTTTTTTTTCGCGCAATTTTCACCGATGGCCATGAAATTGTTGTTATCGTCTTGAAACCGGTTTATTCCCTCGCGAGTGTAACCGCATGGTCTTTTAACTTTTATCTTCTTGCGTCGTTTCGTTCGCTACTGCGCTCGTAATACCGAACTTCCATGTGTATTAAATTTTCTCGATGATACCGTGTGTGTTCATGTGCGTAGAATTTTTTAATATGTGCGAATTGTGTATAGATAAAAATACCGCGATGTGTGGTTGCATTTAACTGAAAAAAATTACTTTTAACTATGGAACAAATTTACCTCAAAAGAAAATGCAGCGTTAAATTAAAGAACTGGCGCTGCACAACAATCGTTTACGTATATAATTAATCGTGAAAACAGGAAATAAATCATTATATTCCATTAGCTTCATTCAGTTACGCAATTATAAATTAACTGTATAATATCGTTAAATATTTAGCCACAAATTAATTAAGAAAATTAACATCGACATGACGTCGAAATAATGTCGTTAAGTTGTTTCTATTCTGTAAGAATACTCTCTTTTCCGTTTTTCTTTCTTTTAGTCATAATCTATAACAAGTACGTTAATATAAATATATATACTATTCTATTCTTGCTTGAACATGAAATACATTTACTTTTGTTTCTCAGAAAAAGGGAGATGGACGTATGCACACATCGCGTAATTCTATTCTCACACTGACGCAAGTCGGACGGGCGAGTTTCCACGTTTCACGTTCATGCACTCGCACGGAGCGTATACGTTCTTTTATTCCGTGCAATAGCGTGCGTGTGAAACGTCGCCGACGTGCAGGTGTGGGCGTGATCACCTGCTCTCGGACCTGAACCTTTACCTTCCCGCTGCTTCCATCCGCCGTGTGGCTAGTGGTATTTCGCTCGGTATTTCGCCAACACGCCAGACTTAATTTTACAGCGTGCTTTTCGGCGCGCGCCAGCCTCTGGGAAATTCTAGAGCGGATTGTGTTGTGACCGACGAGAGCGCGGTTCTTATTCGCGTGGAATGCCCGCGATGTGCAAACACATAGGCGGAATTTTATGAAAACGCATTGTCATTACTGCAGCTGACAACTGGGATGTTCTCTGGAGAAAAATTATTTAATTACGAGAAAATTTTTCTAAAGTAAGCTGAGAATATCATAACGAATTTCGACTTCAGAAATTAAAACTATACTTTTTATATAAAAACATATATAAAAAGAAAGAGTTTGCAATTGTACTAGCATTAATAACATCAAGATACATAGCTTAATATAGCTATCTTCTTTTCTTTAAATCTCTCTCAGCTTTTTACTGCGCTATAGAAAGGAATTTTGTCGATGTGAAAGCTAGATAACATTGAATTCTTCGAAAAAACAAGGTGTGAATCTCGTTTATGCTATTCTGTTCATTGCGGTACACGGTGTTAAAAGCTGATGCTCGTAAATATTATTACGTTATTACATACAATGTAAGTGTACAATGAGAACTTTACACGCGCTATTATCTTCTATGGTAAAACTTTTAAGTAAACTATGCCGAGTCATTGATATATCTAACATTTTTATGTCAATGATGCGTTTCTTCTATTAATGTGATACGTTAGAAAGAATTAATGCCATGTTATTAATAAAAATATATTCACGAATTAGTTAATGCAATTTAAGACGTCCAAATTTCGTTAGCTCAGTGCAGTTTATTATATTTTTTTCAGCGATTCATCAACGTTATCATAATTTTTTCACGCTTCGTATCTTCTGTTCCTTATCTTTTTCTATCCTTGATTTCAGTTCCTTTTTGTTTAATTCTTTGCCGCCGTTCTCCCGTTCCTCCCCTATCTCTCATTCTTTTCTTCTTTCCTCGTTTCTCTCCACCGCTTCATGCGCCATATCGAAACGCGGCGGACGAAAGAAACCGTGACGCCGCAATTAGCGAAATTGCTAATTTACAGCCTTTTTAATCAAATTAATGAGAGGGTAGATGCGCACTTTTATGCCCCCGTCCAGTTATTTATGGTTTATGGTAACTGCCCGAAACGAACCCGCGTCCATCGGTCGCGGCCGAGACCGGGACGACCTCATGGCCGACCCCCGAGCGAAGCTTGCCTCCCGGATGATCGCCCTTTCTTCTTTCGCAGGACTCCGCTCGCGCGCCATTCTTACGTTCTTTATCACTTTCCTCTCGTCCTCTTGCTCACCCGTTTCTCCTTCCGACTGGTCAAAGTGGTCTTACGACTGTCTAATTAACGGCGTGTCCCAACCACAAGGGGTCAGCTTGTAATTTTTTGTCATCCGCCCCCCTCAACACATTCCCTCGCTGCGTATGCACGCGCTGCTTATAAAGCATTGAGGCAATAGTAATTAAGACACGTATGCGGCAGGATAAGTTAAAAGCTACAGATAATGTCAAATACGAAGTTTAAAGCAATATTGCAAGAAGTCTACAAATTATGTGTTATCCTAAATCCACCAAGAATATCTAAACTAGAAGCTATTATTAGTTATTTTCTATCACTCGTCTTTCCGCTCTTATTTATTGAGCGTTTGTGACGTACGTTTATTGTGATAGTAATTAACACGCCTAAGGAATAACGGTAAATGCGCATCAGACGTTTCACGTTTGATGAAAGTGATGTGGCGTGACGACGATGTACACGCTTTGATGTCTCGCAATCATATCTAGAAACAACAACATTCAAAAATCAACTTGACGTCGGGAACGGCCGTTAACGTCGTTGTCGCGGGATATCAGTCACGCATTTTCTCTTTCTCGCGCGTTCGATGTATTAGTCTCTTCGGCCCCGTAATTTCCTACGATATTACCTCACGCCCACCATTTCCTCCGCTGCGATCAGGCGGTACTTCTCTTCCTCATCTTTGTTGATTTTCTTTCGGTCTTCACCTGCCGTTGTCGCCCATAATCGTCCATACGGACATCGACGGTGTCCATGTAGATTTCTATTTAACGGTGTGTCCGGAGCAAGAAAGGGATTTCTTGGATGGCTCGTGGCGTTTTTACTGTCGTGCAGTAAGAACGTCCTCGCTATGTGTATATCCGTCCGCATAGCGGTATATACACGTCGCTGAATGCACCGTGCAGATGCTCACCGGCTAAAGGCCTTCCTCTCGCCAGAGAGAACGATCTGCCAGGAATGGATCAACGACCTCCGACATACGATGCCTATTTATGGGCGAGTAAGCTAAGCTCTTCGCCAAAGAGGCGAGATGTTACGAGACATATTAGCGGAACAATGGTGGCAACATTCTTATGTCAAAAGTGCGATTATACGTCATTTTCATTTAGTTGCGTTAGATTTAAATATATTTATGGTACTTAATTATATTTAAAACACAAATATATCATATTGTAATAATTATACTGCAATGATTCGATATTAAGACTGAATTGTTATCCCACTTAGTTTTTTCTTACAAGTAGGAGTAGGATCTCTTATCTCACGAAATAAGCAATACGATATCAGATTAATCGCGCAATCCGATACGCGTTTCTGGAGGGATAATTCCCAAAAGCGATTCTCGATCGATAGTCGAGGGAGAAGTTGTGAGAGGACATGGCGCTCGATAATAACACGTGGGAGAGTAGATCGGAGCTGGACAGTGAATAAGGAGAGAGAAAGGCAGATCAAGTGAAGGAAGATGAAACATGATAGAGGGAGAGCAATACACAGAGTAAGAGAGAGAGAATCGCGTGGAACCGGGCTGGACTTTGATGTACTGTCAGGCAGACATCGTAAACGCATTAGTTCCCGGTATATGCCGCACGCTCGTGTATGTCCCTACCCCCTATGCGATTCCGTTATAGACGTTACCTTCCTCGTTCATCGGTGCGTCTCTGTGTGCACAGAAATACACGCGCGAGTTCGTGAGAGCCGCGCAGAGAGACGGAGAGACAGACGTGTGGTTTCGGTTCCACGCAACAAGATCTCGGTACATACCGCGCGCGGATAGACGAAGCAACGGAGCGAGGGCGAAGTCGAACACGAGGAGTGATCGATGTTAGATTATGATGCGGATGGTACGCACCGAGGATGGTAAAGAATGTTCGACTAACAAGGCTAACATTGGTTCAGTCGGTCGATAGTATGCGCGGTTAGAACAGAGAGAGTACGAGTCCATTACGTGGGAGAAATACGTGTTCCGAGCAATACGCGAATGCGCAGGGACAAATTTACACGAAAGACTTTGTATCTCTTGATGAAGAAGTCGGATAAGTGTGTTTAGAAAAAAATTTTTCAATTCTTTTCAAACTCACGCTTCGGGCACCGAGTATTTAAGTTAGGTTTCGAAATCGCGTGAAATGATGGCGATAATTCTCGCGTAAATCTCGTCGATTCTTGTTATCGCGTTTATCGCGGCCGAGATGGCAAAATACGCGGAGGTTAATCACGATCACAGCTTTTACCCCGTAGCTCCCAACGATTGTACCATACCGCCTTCCTCGGCATACGAAGTCGATGCTTAAACACGATACGCAGGCGGATACGTCTCGTACCGAACACTAGACTCGTAATCGATTCTTTGTCAATGCACTGAAAACTCGTGATACCATCGGGTATAAGAAAAGAAATCGTGTATTAGCTTATATTCGATGATTATCGACTACAGCAATTAGGTGATTCGGTATTCGAACATTTTACATCCGTGTTCCATCGTGTTGCGAGGTTACCTAGAATTGCCTCGTGATAAGACAGGACACAGGTGGGCACAGGTAAATAGGAGATGTAATGTAATCTCGCCATGCGGACGAACGGCGAAGAGAACGCAAAGATGTACTCGGACACGAGAAAGGTGATCGATGCTAGATTATAAACGCGACCGCTACAGGCCGCGCTACAAGAATCGTAAAGAATGTTCAGCTAACAAGGCTAACACGGGCCCTCGCAGGGCGATACAGTCGCGCGCGACGTATCGTCCAGAAAATAACAACGCGATTGTGCCCATAATAGATATCGAAGAGTTTGATCCCGCGCGACCCCCGCGTGACTCCACCTGGGTGCGCGGGGTCACGTCAATCAGCGGGATCCAAGTGGATGCTGATCCGTCCGCGATCGCCAAAGGTGATTTGATAAAGTGCTTGTTACTACGTGACTCGGTGGTCGCCACGCATCTATTCAGCGCCGCGAGTGGATCATCGTGCCGGTATACACTGGTAGCGGAGTGTGGCATTAAGAAATGCGCGAACGATCGATTCGAACGAGCGACGAGGGAGCCGCACTTTCACGAGGATATTCTTATAAGTGGAGTCATTCGGTTCGGATTTCAGAGACGCGATGAAAGTTCGCGCGAATAATGAAAATAACAACGTAATGGCCTCTCTCTGCCGGTGGCGATAAAGTTTTCGCGAAAATTACCGCTTCATTCACAGTAAGAGTTGAACCGCGAACTAGGAAGTCTCGCGAGGGCTTTTTTCGCGCTCTCTGTATAACAGGAAATATATAAAATAGTTTGTAATTAGTACGATACCAAAGTGCTAAGCGCGCGCAGTAAGTATCTCTTATGATTATTAAATTAAGCATGTTATAATGCTGGGAAAGATATCGTACGTTGGATAGTGGCATGATAAGGTCAGCGTTTAATTGGAGGATCTTCTGACCTCACCTGCGACTCGAACTTCGTGCACAGTCACGCATCAATCAATGATGATAGATGATTCGATCCATCCGCGTTCCACAAAGGCGACTCGCTATCGTGTCGCCGATACTTCCTTGACGCATTAGCAGTTAACCTGTGTGTCATCTCCGTGAGACACTGGCGTATACAATCGTGATTCAGCGCATGAAGCTTCGCACAACTATGCAAAATTACGTAATATTAGTAGTATTGCTTTAAATAAAACTGCACAATAATTCCGATTCAATCGGCTTTTTCCTTATCATGATCTCTCTCACTTAATCTCCTCAAAAATTGATAATAAATTACAGGTCAACGATGTAACATAAACGTTTGTATTAATATCCTCGAGAGATCTATACAATAATCTACGACTTGACGCATATCGATTTGAAACGAAGCGTTTTGCAATTCGCTCGTGAATTCATCCCGGAGATTGCGCATTGATCAATGACCGCGGACGACGACGCGATTTATTCGAGTTCAACGGAGCCATCTGTCGAATACCGATTATTAATTTATCCGCGTTACGAAGTCGTAAAAATATCGGAGTCGAACACAAACTGCTGACATATCGCTGACTGAACGGAGCATTTCGTGAGCCACGCGAGAACGAGAGGTCGTCGCATCGATCAGTGATCGTGGACGATGAAGACGTGACCTGTGCGATTTCGATGTGGCCAGTATTGATCCTTCGACTCGTTAACAGTTAACTATCTACTCGCGTACGAGGCTTTGCGTTATCACAGTGTGAGTCATCGAACTCCGTTGAATCGCGAAGCAAGATTTATTCGCCGGCATGGCGGCATGATTCAAACGTATCTATAAAAGGTAAAGACTAATAACGGTAACTAGCTGTATTATATTTGCAGCAATGTGAAAATCTGGGTTTAACCAAACAGTATTCGAATGTGCGCCTCTCGCGTGACTGCGCCAGAGAAGGGAGGATCACTCGTCGATCGATGATTATAGATGACGACGTGATACATTAGTGATCAGCGTATTATCTTCATCTTTGATCTTTTGGACTTGTAGCCGTTAGTTTGTGACACATATACTCAGGCTGTGATTAAGCGAACGAATGGGAAATGTATTGCTATTTCAAAACATCGACGGATATTCAATTCATTTTCATCTAGACAAGACTAAAGGTGAATTCTATTATGCTGTATCTCATTGCATAATGTCAATATATTAACATACGATAGATCACACACAACACACACGTAAGCATTAGATATATATTATTGACAATTACTAAAGAAATTATTCGAGACTAATTTTATCAATGCTGATTCCAATACTTCTCTCTCAAAAAAAAAAAAAAAAAAAAAAAAAAAAAATTATTGTACCAGATTAGCAACATATTTCCTGCTACATCAACGGAACAATAACCTGAAAGGCGGCTAACGAGCTACCTCTATTATCAGTAAAAATCGCACTACTGTAAACACCTTATATTAAATTACCGACATGCACCGTACAATTGACGGGATACCAAATGGAGTAACAAATCGGGTGTCAGCTCTCTCTACTTCTCTCAAGTAGCAGACGTCGCTCACGCATCGTTGGGATCCATCCGAGTTCGGTATTGTACATCGTCGGCTCGTTAGTTGTTAATCTCCGAGCTACATATCGGAAAGCGAGGTGAGGCGAGTATGTACGCGTCGTCGTGCGACGTGATTCATCGCGAGAAACTCAATAGGAACTACGCGGAACCGGCAGCGTGGTGATGCTGATGATCGCCGAGAGAGTCTTCTGTTCATACACGACTGCCGGAGAGAGATCCTCATTGTTGGAAAATGCTAAGAAATGCTATTGCGAGAGAAAGAGAGATAAAAAGAGAGGGTTGCCAACGTTGCAAAAATCGCACCTGACCGTTACTGGTTACTGACGGCGGATGCGATGCGATGCCATCGCGACGGTCATCTCGAAGCGCAGAGTCGCAGGGTGAGAGAAAGAGAAAGAGAGAAAGGCTGAGAGGAGAAGAACACGATATGAATCGTCTCGTGTCTGAGTTATGGCCGACCTGGTCCGACCTCGGATTATGAGGGTTATTGCCTGCGCGCGCGAGTATACTAATTAGCGTGGATATATACTATGCGCCTATTACGGTAAACACCGTCAAGAATTTTCGCGTGATCCGCAACGATCGGACTGCATAAAACGTAAACATACGTTTATGCACATGCGTGCTGCATTCGCTTCCTCATTGTCGGAAGTGTGTCTAGTTGACGATAATGATTACGTAATTTTTCACACTTGATCAATATTTAAGCAAGTGCCGAAGTGTTCTTGACAGGTGCGACGAGGAGAACAAGTCAATCGGGAATTACATGAGAGAGTCATTACTCGCGCTTTCGCACAGTATGTGATGTTAATTATCATCGCATTAAAGATATCGTGTTTCTTTTTCTCATCAATCGTAAAAGACTTTACGCATTTATGGGCAAGCTATTTGGTGTTTGATTTGTTTTCTTGTAAAAACAATTTGAATTTTTATCTCGAGAGAAAAAGTGTAGATGCCGAAGAGTTAACAACATCCACGCAGATCAAATCTTACCGAAGAGTTAACAACATCCATGCAGATCAAATCTTACCTCTATCGTGCCGCGCGACGACGGCCGATGCCAAGCAACGCGCCGCGAAGAGCCTGCGCGATTAGAATCGAAGAATTTCCCTCGATAGACGCGCATAGACGCGCGGATCCGTTCGTATCTGCAGGTGGTTAGTACCGTCGAGTTCGTCTTAGCGGACCGGTTCTCGGGATCTCAAGCCTCTCTTCCCCGCGCCTATTGCTCCTTGCCTAGGTCTCCCTGTTACGCCGCAATGGGCGCTACCATGACTCGCGTCGTGCACGAGGAAACGTAATACCCAGAAGGAGCCTCGCGGTTGTGGCCCTTCGATGTTCGCGGCCGCCAATCGCCGGCGAGCAACGTCGTTCTGGCTTGAGAGCTGCTCACCGCGTCGGTCGGTTTCGGTCGGCAGTACGGTCATTTAATATGGCAACGCGCTCGCCGGAGACACTGACAGATCTCGGCAATTAATAAAACGTTTCCCTGCTTATTGTCGTGGGCTACTTGGTTATGCTCCGTGGGCTACCCTTTTCAACGTTGCGAGCACGTATATATGAGGCCTCTTCCCTTTCTCTATCTCTGTCTCTCTCTCTCTCTTTCTCTTTGCATTTCTCTCTATCGCAGCTTCCTTCTCATTCGCCATCTCTCTACTCTGCTCCAGGCTTCCGTGCCGCACGATCGACACGATGTACCGGGTGTGCCGCGGAAAGGCAAGCGTGCACACAGAGGCGCGGCCGCGTTTTGAACGGACGCGTATTAATTGGCCCACGGCCCGGAGCTGGCACTAGTGGATGTCCTCGTGTCGAGTTTCCACCGTGGCGATTGTTGCCGCGCTAAGACTTCTGCCCGTCGTTGGCGAGATAACGAACAGCACCCGTTACCGCTGCACGTTCGAGGGACGTTTCGGACCTCCTAGGTTCGCGAGATCGCCTGATTATATCAATTCTTCGCAATTCTGGCGCTTGACGCCAGACAGTCGTGACCTGGACAAGAATCTGTTAAAATTAGATAGATGCCGTCTTGAGATCATTTGATCACGGAGCATGTCTCATATATTATAGAATTTTTTAATTAAAATGTTTCGTTTATATTAATTCTAAAGATTGTCATGCTATTGCAATCTGTCGTTAAAAAAATAATAAAAATAATATTTCACTAAGATATTTACGTTGGAAACAACAAAAACATTTAAATAATAATATATTTCTAACGAAAGACTCGTTCTAGTTATTCGACGAAATGAATTTCACGGTTATAGGAAACTAAGGCCGTCGCAGAAAACGATTCGAAACATCACGATGTGGCGGCGGCAAAAACCGCTGTAAGAATAGCTCACTGGTTTCCACCGAAAGACGTGCGGATACTTTCGAGAGAGGAAATTACGTCGGGACTCCGCGATGTACCGCTAGAAATGATCTTGCCGTTGCAAATGCCCATTCCACGCTTTTCAAAGCAAATGATTATCGCAAAATGTTCCGTAACGATGCCCCGATTCCCGCAACCGTAGCCTTGAATATTCTGTGATTTTCATCAAATTTTCATCTCCACCCGAGTCACTCATTCCAAGAGACAATGTGACATATTTAACTTCATCTGACATATTTTTCTCAGAATTTCTCCCTTTATGTATTTTCCTTAGATTGATACCGAGATTGGTTCATGGAAACCTATTTCAAACTTTTTACAATAAGCTATCTTCAGATAATATTACAAAATCTAAAACAAATGTCAGTGACAGTTTTTTAATTAATACGTCGATCGAGTATTCCTTTCTTCAGAGAAACTGTCACATTGCATTTTCTCGCGGAGAAGTGGCAAGCCCAGAAGAGAGGGAAACAAGCGGCCACGGCCGAATATAGATCAAAGATTTAACGTACTTTACGATTGCCGTCAGCCGACGTACTTTGCGTCCGAGAGCCTCAAGTGTTTCACCTTCTCGCGGAGTCAAACACCGAATAAACGCTATTAACTATCAGAAACATTCGCTTCGTCAGTGCTAGTTTCGGTCTGTCTATGTCGGCGGTGTTTTCACGCGGGCTTACATTTACTCGACAAAGATATCAAACGCCAGTCTCCGTTAAAACTATATTCGCGTTCGTTGTATATCGGTCGTAAAAGAGATGTATATTTGTAGAACCTAGTTCATCTGATGAGAGGATTGTGTACAGTCGCAAAAAGAAATTTGGACAGAAAACGACGGTGAGACTCCGATTGTAATTTAATCATACATCAAACTACTAACTACTACTCTTTAAAAATTTTAATATCAGAGAATATTTATTATCGCAGCCTTGTGCATTTACGAAGCTATGCGACGTTGTTTTGCAATTACATGTACAAATGAGAATTATTTGAAGATAAGCTAGTCGCGTCGAGCGAAACGAACGTGAACGTTGCAACAGAGTCGGTTCAATTGCCACAGATGACAGTGATACGAATAGCCATTGTCGCTTTGGATACCGAAGGGATCCATGGCTTCGCCTTTTACGTTCGCCTTGCCCGGTGACACCGGCAAATAAGACGTATCATTAGCGAAGACATTTGCGTTGGGCTTTCACACCAAGTTGCAAGTGGGCGATGAAAAACGTGAGATTATAAATTAAGACGGAGAGAAAAGAAGTTTAAACGAGAGATAACGAAGACGACAAAGAGAGCCGTGAGAGAAATCGAGTCGTCCTGGTCGAACGCATGTTTCGGTTGTCTTTTTACCTCTTTTATACTCGCATGTTAATGTCGTCAGACAGCGCGAATACCTGTCGTTGAAAATTTGCACATTAATCCGCTATCCAATATATTCCCCGCCGCGTTATCGATGCATCGTGTGTCCTCGTCCCTTAATCTAATGTTCGGGACTGTCGGAAAGTAGTTGTATCATTACGAGCGATATTCGCGCCGCGTCGCGATATATGTCGAGGTAGAGTCTGTAAATCGCCATGAGTGACCAATTCCAGAAAAAAATACGGATCTCAATCGAGATAACGAGGACGTCGAAGGCAGTGAGAGAGCGGTAGGCGGAAAACGAACCTAAACTGGTTCGTCTCGAGCCGCTTACGTGCAACGAAGTGGACGGGAGACATTTGTTAGATACGAGAATTCGCGGCGGTGGACAAGGTTATCGTCTTACAATGTTACGCCGCGCGGTATCGATGCGAATGTGAATCGAACTCTTTCACGTTGCCTAAGATCTAAGCTGTTAGCGTCAGCGATGTTAAGCAACGCTATATCTTATTACGTATGCTGATCGGTATCTCATCGCGCTCCGGTGGGTGTCGAAGAGTAGGATCGGTTTATTGAGACATTCAATTCATGAAACGACACTGATTTTCAGAGGAAGATAGGAGCGTACGTGTAGAAGTAATCGAAGAAACTTCGACTCACTCGATAGCTATTTTGCCATTTCATTCGAACGGTAATATCATTGGTACACCGTTATGTATCTACAGATGCAAACTTTTATTGCAGTACGTAAGCAGAACATTTCTCCTTTAAACACGTTAATTGATTATCAGATAAGAGACGAATAAAAGGATTCTAAAAATTTCTGAGGGTTTTAAAAATTTTATACTCAACAGCTACACATTCGATAAACTTGCATTACAAGCATAATATTAAGATGATTCGTGCTGTTTCGTCGTTGCAAATGGGCACGGATGATTTGTATTCTTTCTAGATTGAGAGAAGGCAGTGAAGATACGAAACGAGAAACGAAATTGAAAGAAAACGAGGAGGCGAACGAACGACAAAGAGGCGGCAGCAGTGGTGGGTGGTGGAGGGAGGGAGGAGAAGGAGGAAGCTGACCTGGACGCTGGTTCATTTTGAGTTCGGGATTCGGGAATTGGTTATGAATAATGCAAGCGCTCCTCGAGCGTCCGGCCGACCGGCTGGAGATCGAATCCGCGCCGGTCAAACGGAGGTTCCGGGTGAGAGGGCTGGTCCCCAGCTTTAAACGCGAAACGACGATGACAACGACCTCAGTCCGGCTCGGCTCTGTTCCGGTTGTCTCGCGCGGCCTCTTCGTCGTCTTGGCGTTCATCGCGAATGACGATCTCGCGAAGTAATGATTTCGGAAACGGAATCGGCTGACGCGACGTTTCGGCCACGATCGAAAGCACCCGTCGATGTCTCTCGAACGATGAATAATGCATCTACTTCGAGCGAGTCGGTGATTTCTTAGCGTGCCGTTATTGCGGACATCTTTTGGAATTACAATAGGAAATAGCGGAATATTAGACGATTTCGCTTCGTGGGATATCGATGGGAATGCAGCATGAAAGTCAATGATCGAAAAACGGCGAATATATAATAAGGAGAGAAACTCAAAGTCATTATGTTGATGCATTGCGAGCTACTGTTTTTTTTCACTTTTGATACAATCATCTAAATGCGTAAATCACACACATACACACAAAAAATAGCAGTAGAAGCACAATATTTCTTCGTACAGTACGAATAAATAATACTATATTTTTTAAATAATATTATTTGTGTGCAAAAACATCACATGTTTTGCCATTTTATTTCTGATAAAAGAAATGATAGTAACGGGAATATACATTTTTCGTGAGATAAATTTTTCCTTGAACGTTTCAATCAAATCAGCTGACGAAACCGGACGCGCACCGCTTTCCATCATGATTTAATGCAATTAGCTAAATGCATGTCCGCCGTACGTCGAGTACAAACACCGTTAACGTCAGGGCTTTTGAGAGCGACTCTGACTCACTGACTGAGCGATTCGCATCGATCGAGTCGATGGATTTGTAAAAACGTCTCATTCATCCGATAAACAAACCGACACAAGATACTAGAGTTTGAAGTTACAATTTACTGGATAGTAATATGGCAATTATCGAGAATCATATCTTCTCTTCGATCTAACGGACCGCAGATGTTTTCCTTTTCGGAAAGCAATCTCTTTGGGTTTTATTGACTGCTTGATTGTCCAATTGCGGTATTCTGTGTCAATTATTTTGCACTAACCAAGATATGAACTGTATAATATCAAACATGAGGATATTTATAATAGAAAGAAAGAAAAGAGAATCAATATTCTCTAAATGTGTCAGATTAATTACATGTGTGTAATATATTTTTAATCATTTGTACTAGGAAAATGTTAGCAATTAATATTATGCCTTTTCGACGAATAAAATTTCGATTGCGGCCAATTTAAATTGTTTATAACTCGACGACTACATTTTCATATTAAGATTTTCGACTTTAATTCCCAAAATACGCTATTAAAATATTATACGATAGCTTTTCGGACACCTTGTATAGGCAGCTCGTGTAGCAACTACAATTTGCTCGTAAAACAGACGGTGCTGTCATAGAAAAGAAACAATTCTGCATTTTAATGTGCGGTAGAATCCATCGGTAGCCGCAACACGTGCTCGCGTGGCTCAAGAAACGCAATCATCAATATTCCAACGCGAGCGTCTCAGTCATCGGTTAATTTTGAATAGGGGCTCATTTGCGGCCTTCATACTCGTACGTTTTCTATATAGATAGTCGTACGCGTGTGTATGTAGTACTGCAGAAGCTGCAAAATCGCACTGGACACGAGAATTCTCCGAATGTTCGACGTATGTCCTTCCGCTTTCTCCAGCGCCATATGTCGCCCCTTTCAAACTTTCTTTCTGTCTTTTTTTTTATCTCTTTTGCGATCAATTCTAGTATTCATCTCGGCCTACAAGTTCTTTTAAAATTTCGAGAGAAAGAAGAGACAATTTTGTCACGCTATTTTCATGGTAACTTGTTGTCTGCTCGTTTGGATTCCTGACACATCCCAGTAGCTAGTACGAGAAACAAGACCAATATATCTGCCAGTACAAAAGAAACATTGAAACATCGATGATGTTTTTAAACACATGTCAGTTTTCGAAAGACGATATTGTTTTCGGTCGAGTCAAAAGTATCGTCGTATATTTTCGTATACTTCGTCTCTTATATTTTCACAAGATTCTTATGACAAAACAAATAACTGTATTAAAAGAATAAGACTTTTCTTCAGACGGTCGTAAGTTACGACACGTACATACATGTAGCACGCGGCCGTAGTTAGGCGTAACTCAAATCGGCTTCAAAAGCGACGCTGACAAGCGCATGAATTCGACTTCTTCCGCATACTGACTTGCCACATAAACGCATTCGCGTATGACTGTCGGCGCAAGCGGTATGCGAGTGTTGCAAAGGCGCAGTAGATTTGTGCGCAAAGACGAGGTGCTACGATAATGCGTACTTCGTTTCCTTTCGCCGGTCGGAGTAAAAAACTGTCATAAATAATCGTCGCGCGGTCCCGTGTATTTAATCGCACTTGAATTCTTCTGTGTCGCAACATATCAAGTAGATATACGGCGCTTCTAATGGAGAAGCCCACAACTGCAAAACTGCCGTTTCTTCGTTCTGACTGCGACTCATCATCTGAACGATTTCGAGAGAGTTTCTGCAAAAGCGAGTTCTTCCGCATACCATCAAATATGATCCTGAACGACGTATTGAGGACATAACGTGTTTCATTGCATGCGACGCAGGCGGTTGAAGTCGCTCTGAAACTGCTTGCCTGCACTTACGACACAGTCCGTCTGTGAAACGATAACTCGTTTTTACGAATCGCTTTTTTTTTCCATTCTCGTCCGGTTCGTCCGAGGTCAAATCGATTTCGGTCAGAATTGGAGAAAAGTTTATGCGACGGTGCCGGCATCGGTTGGGCGGCTTGCACGGAGCATATTGCGGCCCCTTTTTAGCATGCGCCACACGAGTCAGCTGGCCACCTTCTCTCGGAGTCTTTGAGCATATGTACACGGGGTCGGAGTCAAAGCATCGGGCCCTCGAGTAGCCGACCGACGCATTTCACACGTGTCAATCGCGGCAAGATTTACCGTCGTCCGTGCCGTCCCCGTTCCCTTCATTCCGTTTCATTCGCGCGTCGTATATGCGTGCACGTCGGAATCTCTCGTCTCCATTCGTTCACTCGTTCGTTCGCCTTTCCCTCTCACGCTTCGTAAATCATCCGGTGCGCTTTACCTTGCGAACCATGGCGCGACGTTTACGGGTCCTACGCTTATTGGATCGGTCCGAGACGCGTTGCATCGCGTTATGGATTTTTGCGGAATTAGTCGCGACTGAAATATTCGCGTAACGAGCGGGATGTGAAATTATGCGCGAAGACCGGATGCGAGTCGATTGAAACGGACGTCTCAAGAAAGATGTGATTATTTCGCAGCACGCGAATCTAGTTTGCGTAATATGAAATGCAAGCACACAATTGGAAAGCGATTTCTAATGTAGAAAATATATAACTAGCGTATATAATCACACGTTGAAGTAACCGTAAACCGTTTTGATAGAAATGCCGATTAGGAAACAACTTTACTGTTACATAGAGGAAATATTAATTCATAAAAATGTGCGAGCATAATACCATAAATAATGCAGAATGGAGTCTTAAATTTATTATACATCGTCGTTATTTATAGATAATTATATTTAGTCATTTCTTCAGAGGATAAATAAAAAATATATTTACTTTACGCATTTTACATTTGATCCTCATGTCACGCTTGTAAATGTATGAGAAAGAAAATACTTTTTGTTTTCTTGAGTAATCAACAAGACTCGTACTTGCGCAAGAAGACTTCGTTGTTCTTCGCACCGTTTCATGAATGTCGTAATATTTCCTCGCTTATATGCCATACATATACAAGAATGGGCATGAGCGGATCACCGAAGGGCAGTAAATCTTCGAAGTGTGTGGCTTGAGTAAAGAATGAGAAATTGTAAGTTTGCAAGGTGATGACGTGTTTTTACGGAACTAACGGCGAAAAGCTATGGGTTTTTACGGCCTAATTTGCGATACTGTATACTCGCCTATTTTCCATAGATAATTAACGTGGAAGACGCAACTCGTACGTTATTAACTAGTCGATGCTAAATTGAAATAGTGATGATAATTACGTTTTAACTAAATGGAATTCGTCGAGGTACGATAAATTTGAGCAAGCACGCAATTTTCGTAGAATCTCACTAGATGCGTCTTGATCATCGGATACATGATGGTATTTGTGATACCACACACATCACAGTTCCGTTAGGAATTTCATCCGCGTTCCCACAGGAATAGACACATATGCATGCAAATCTTTGTTTTTTCGTTTTTACTCGCATTTTCTCCTCTTTTTGTCGACTTATAATTCAATACTGACGTCTTGATTGAAGATAGAAGCTAAGCAACCTGACTTTGAGTTGGGAAAAGATTAAGGAGAAGAGAGCAAGATTGAGCAAAGATAAAATGATGAAATATACGAAGAGTGCATCGATATTATACGTTAGTAGAAAGAATTAACCGACATATTGTCCATATATATATATATATATATATATATATATATATATATATATATTGGTTAAAATTAATATTAATTAAAACTAAGTAAAAATTGATTTGAAAACTAATTATAGTTTAGACTATATCTTATATTACCTGAAATTGATTGAATATGTATGTTATATAATAATGATTTAATTCTCGGTAAATTAATGTTCAGTTCAATTTATAATTGCTTTCACATTTTGTTATTATAAGCTACATGCTTCAAGACACTTTGGAGCCATATTAAAAGTTCGTTAAAAAAATTTGTGACGATAAGACTCCTCAAGATCGACCCGATAAATTTTCCTGAGCGTAATGATCTTTCCCTACCAGTGTCAGTCGCTATCGCGCGTCTTAACGTAAAAGAATCTCAGCCACGTCCGCCGTAAGGTGAACGCGACTCATCGCTCTCTCTCTCTCTCTCTCTGTGGTCCAGCTATTCATACGAGGCTTTATAACGTGTTAATGAAAAATGCGGCTAGTCAGCTAGCGTACGTCCTTAGTGTACCGGGTGGCCGCTGTGATTGCTCTCGTCTCAATTTCTCATATGCAAATCAGCGCAACTCATATCGACTTCACGGAAATTCGTTCCCCTCTGAGACGTTCGTTGTAACGTGCAATTTCGCCAACTAAAGTCACGAGGCACTTTCTTCCCTGTCTTTCCTTATCTGTCAGTGTTGGATATCATTCTGAGAAGAAAAGTCATATCAGCAAGAAAGTGTCGGAGAAGCAAGCCGTAGATATCAGGTAAACGTCAAGAAATTATATAATTGCACAGACTTAAGAAATGTCTTTTTGCTGGTATACTCTAGCGTTAGCAAAATGCGCTCAAGAGTGTATCATGAGATAACATGTTTTTAACGTGTTTCTTTAAGTATCGTAAAATTATCCATATTGATAAGAGGGGGCGTGTACGCGGAAGTTGAAAGGAAGAAGATGCATTCGACGAACGTGCCATGCACGTGCTGAATTTGATCCCACGAAACGAGATTCTGATTTCTTGCGAACAATCGTGCACCACGCCGCTCAGAAACGCGCCAGAATCGCGCCTCTCGTACCTTTATTATAACGGGCGCGATGATAGCTCAATTGTGCGAAACGTTAGATAAATTACTGTTTCGAATCGCTACGGCGAATCGCATAGATGGATAGGGAAGGATAATAAATCGTACGGCGGAATGGAGCGCGATCGATGGAAGTATAATCGCGTTAGCTGTTTTCAACGAAAGTAGAAAAATTACATGGAATCGGCGTAAGAATAGAGCGTATATGTTAGCGTATATATAGCATCATTACACATATACTGTCAAATATCTCATCACTTCAAAGAAAATTGAAAAATGATTTTACATGAGACATCAAAGATGGTAAGGTTTTCGATGTCACCCGGTGCATTATGCACAAACGAATCTGTATATATGTATGCTAGACAGCATATACTAAATGTCTACATAGATACCTAGGATAGATACTGACGCTATACGTGAGGGTACATAAAAGTGCACAAGAGATGCCTATCACCAGCGCGGGAAAGGCATAGACACCTGCATTATAAGCTTCTGCTTACCATCAGTATAGCATCCATTAATTGCCAGCTTTTCAAGCACGCTCAACTCGCGTTTTGAAGCTTTGCGAGCTTTGTATTTCCAGTACTATATATCAGCGAGGCTGAATGCGCACGCGAAATTGAATCTTCCGAGCATTCGAAAATGTGTTATATAATTTTCTCTGCTGTTCTTTTGTAATGGCAATTAAGCCAATTTTGAAAATAATTTCAATTGTTTTAATAAATATGTACATTGAGTTTACTTTTTTTACATTAACATTTTACATTTCTGTTTGCCCGAATGAGAAGAAAATATAATAATTTTACATTTTGCGAAAATAATTATTGAATATTTTAAAATTCAGAGAATCATTCAATGCATTAAATGTAAAATGCCGTTATATTGCAAAATAAACATCATATAAATAATTATTTTCTATCTAATGGATTTTAAAGTGAGTTTAACAAATTTATGTTGCCGCGAAAATGCGCATTCGCAAGCCAATAATGTTTACATTTGATAAACAATATTAATTACATAGACAGGAAGTTCAAGAAGTGAATATACCAAGTATCATTTACTTATAATTAAGCAGGAAAATGGGAGTTAAAGGAAATTAAGGAAAGTGTTCAACTTTCAAGCGCGTTTTTGCTATCTTTGATATCTTTGCGCGAAGCGCTTCTCTATAATTGTAGTATTTTTTCAGATAACAATAATAGTACGTTCTTCTAGAATGTAAATTATTACCTTAAGTAATTACAAGCGGGATTCTGATAGCTTTTGAAGGCGAGAAACTAGTCGCGTGTCTGTTAAAATTGATAATAATAGAATCGAATAATTACGGGACGGTATAAAAGAGGATGATTGGATGATGATCGTTCATAATCCTAGAAAAGAAAGAAGAAAGGAAAGAATGAAGAGTAGAGAGAGAAGAGTGGTTGTTTTAGTCTCGACCGGAGAAGTTCTTGCGCGTTTGCACTGTTTCTCTCGTTTCCTCTTCCTTCGACGATCCAAGCGAGTCTCCCTTATTTTCCAGTTGGTTAACATCCGTGAACTATGAGCAAGTCCTTACGACCGAGACGCGAGAACAGGCGAGGGACATTATCAATGGATCTACCTTCTACGTACGAGAATACTTAGTGTGGTTGGCGCATGCGTTAACGTGGTTCCTGCTTTCTTTAAAGAGCGTTTCGTGCTTCTAAGTGAACCTTCTTCCTTTCGTTTTTCTACTTATTAACTTGGATGATTCTCTACCTAACGGCGGGAAGATGATTACAGAAGTCGTTTACAACACTTAAAGCGGAAGTATTCCAAATGATTTTGCGGTATTTCAGATATTTGCTTTCTTCAGTTAATTAAATGTCCTGGTCGAAATAATTAAAACTTATGAATGACAGAAGATACGTAATTTTTCAGAAATATAAATCATTAAAAGAGCAGAAATACGAAGAGCAGAAATATTTTCAAAAGCTTAAATATTTTACTTTCGCGATTCAAAAACGTGTGATATAATTTCGCAATGAAGTATATATTCGTAAGTATATATTTAATAAATCAATAAAAATAAAATTGTATCCTAAATTTTATCAATCTAAACAATTTTTCAATAATTAATATATTATCATTTTAATGAAGCCTTTGCTTTTTGTAATGATTGTATCTATTGCAATGACAATAAAATATCAATCACATTTATATGTTATAAAATAGGTATGTAATTAATAATAATTATTTTTATATGCACGTGAGGCACGTGTTTGTTTGCGTGTAAAAAATTTGATCGACGATTCCAATTAATGATCTCGCTGATAGTTAATCAAAAATGTATTACGGCTTTCAGCCATCTCTTTTTTTTATCATTCCGTTGATGCGACATTATTCTCTACCGTGTTAGTCTGTATTATTTTATTTTCTGTCCGTTCTTACGCTTATGAGCGTTAAACAGTCGGATCGACGCGTACAATGAGGCGCGGCTGCCTTTGATCACTCTTGACATTTGGTATTTTCATAATTTATTCTACGCTTCTCCTCGTTCCCCATGTAAACCCCCTCGGCACGTCTTCAACTGTAGGATAAAATCTATTCATTAGAAACGTTCTGTTCGGGAAGTGGCATACATAGAAGCGCATTAACACCGAGTATCCTTCATAAATTAGAAGTCGAAATGTGGACGCGTGGGCAACGCTTAATAAGGCATTTAAATAAAAGGTACTCTCCAAAGGTACTTTCCCGATTTATCACGCTCGCGGCCGGGGTCCTTGTTCGCGGATATGTGAAAGTATTAATTTATCGATAGCACAGCTGGAAACTTCGATCAATCTAGACAGTTTAAGTTGTAGAAGCATGACAGCTTGGAACAAAAGTAAGCAGTGATATATATTTTATGATTATAAACTTATATGAGAAATATATTCGTTTTTAAATTCACAGACTAGTTCAAAAATTCACAGACTAGTTTGATTGGTTTTTTTAAGATAAATATTGAATTACGTTTAGTCACCCATAATATTCTATTTAAAAACAGAGATCAGCATAGATGAAATAAATAAAAATATATATCAGCACATATATTTGTAATTAACAAAAATAATTAACAATTAAAAATAAATTGATTATCTAAAATGATAATGAAAGTATTTAATTTATATTACGTGTTCGATGTTAATAGTTAATTAGTGTTTCCAATCAAGTGGACTATCAATTACAGCACGGGATATGTTATAATACGACGGAAATTTCCAATTTGATTTTAATTAAATTTAGACGTATCTTCGAATATTATTGTGTACGTATATACAGTGAATAAAACGATAACTGGATGCGCTCATATGAGATATATCTTGTGGATAAAATATTAAACAATTAAATTTTGAAGAATTATGTAAAAATATTTCACAAAACAATTCGCGGAAATTTACCTAATACACATTAGCTAAATTATTAAAAATTCAAATTATACAAAATTCTTATTACGTCTCACGTGAAAAGTTTACGAGACACTTTTAAGGCTTTCAATATTCTGTTCCCAATTTTAGGATACAAATCGCCTTGCTCCTCTTGTTCGTGCTGATGATTCACATTCCAGATGTATAGCTTCCAATAACATGTCTGACTTCTCGCGTATGCTCGCCTTATGGTCTCGTTAGAGCGGAAGCTCATTACATCGTCTAATGTCTACGGAAATTAGAATTCTCTGGCTTCACTTAGATCATGCTAAATTGGAGCAAAGTCCGATTTTTCACTCAAAAATTCTTAGACTGCCTAATTTTACTTTTATACATATATGTTGACACATATAACAATAATATTTTTTAATGCAAGAAACAAAAGACCTAAACTCATCAAATTGTATTTTAACATCTATTTGAGAGGTATTGTTAACAAATAAATTGTATTTTTATAATATTGTCTTTGTCTTCCAATTCTTTTTCCTTATACTCGACTAATAAAACAAAACGATTTCTTCTCTTTCTTTGTTGAAAAGTTTGAATAATCTAGCACTAACATGTATTTATGGTGAGAAAACATCGTTTGACGTGTAATGTATTACTTTAATTAATAGTTATGTAACCTCCTTCCAGATGATCATTACGTGTACGTTGTAATTAGCCTCGTTGCCCAACACGGCGTTAATACTCGTCTTGGGAATTGCATCAGGCAGTAAAAAAATCATAATATCAAGTACTCGGTTGGACTCTAAAGACGTTACTAATTTTTCCTTCGCGTCCCGAACGTGACCGAAATCGTCGTGTCTAGTTTCTCTAATCCGAGCCCATCCTCCCGACCTCCACGAGCCTCACGATGCACCGGCGGCTGAGGCAGCAGGAGCGAGAGAGGGAAAAGAGGAGAGGAGAAGCCCTCGTTAAGACTCCGTTAACTCTGCCGAGTATGAGCCAGGAATTGCGTGGTGGATAATTAATTGGGTGACATGTCGTGCGCTAGGTACGCCGGCGGCATTGGGCCGTTATACCTATTCCATGGTGCGTTATAAATAACATGGCGTATCCGCGTATTTGCATATTAATTTCGTGTAATGAAGGCGATTAGGCTAATGAGCGTCGAATGTGGTCGTCGCGGCGGCATCTCTATACGCAATTCTCTATACTTGTCGATTAACTCCCCTATCTCTTTCATCTCTTTCACCTGCGAGCAATTCGATTGATTTGAGCGAAATTCAATTAACCAAACGCATTTAAAGCGCCGCCAAAAATCTGTGCTCCGCATTTCGGTGCATTGAGTTCCAATCGCGAGGATGCACATACGTTCTAATTATATGACGCGACGTAGTGTGCAGACCCTCATAAATTACACTACTGCTCGCGGCGGCATATGGTTAGACTCGCCGCAAAGTACTTCGCCGTTTGTTGATTTGAGAGAGACCGAATAAAGCAAATTGAGGGTATGCACACCAGCTACCGACCACTCGAAAACGATACCCGTCCAGCACGCATATGAGATGTGTTATTAAACAAATGCGATAAAAGCGATTTTGATTAACGGGTGTTCTTCGGCTCGAGCGGCACCCCATCCCTGGATCTTTAACTCCGATTAGTCCAAGAATACGTAACTACTAATTTACATAATGCAGCGAGTCGCTTTTACTGTTCGGAAGTTACGCGATGCGTGAAGTGAGAAGCATTTCATTGAAGAACGTAGCAAATACTAACTTGTTCTATTAAAAAAACTCTTAGGTATGATCACTCTTGTTTCAAATACATTAATATTTTTACGTGCTATATATTTCAATCTATGTGAAATTGAACGCATTTCGAGATTGCGCTCTCCAATTTTTCGATGCGATGCTTCTCTTCGAAAACGTCAAAGCACACGATTTATGTAGACTTTACGTATCGGCGCTGTTTATTTGCCTTGCATCTAATGCCCCGCCAGATGCGTCTACGCTAAATTAACGTCTCCGGACATAAATACAAGGAGGAATAAATTTCGATTAAAGCGAAAATTCCCAGTCGGCGTGGATTGAAAATAATGATTTGCACGGCAGTGATTATTAGGGTCGATAAATTTTAGTTAAAACTAATGACAAAAACCACACAACTTCCACGCGAGCCAAACTCGACTCGAATGTCCGGCGTGTCGTAAAAGGGAATTTATCGGCGCGGGTAACTCATATGCCTGCATGATTTATTGGCGCGGGTAAATTAGCGGCCGGTTAATTAGTATGCGACCACAAAACGAAGCACGAAAACCGGTGTGTTTTTGAACGGCGAGATCGAGTGACCAATGACATATGTCATAGCACGTCGACGCGGATAAAACGTACGAGAGATTATATAAATGATGTCTCTGTAAATGTCTGAGATTTTACAGTGCATTACGTGAAAAGTAGTCAACGTCGAAGCGATTGCTTTTAATGTTATATATACAATGAAACATGTGTTATAATTCTTTCGTGTGCAGACAGCAAGAAGTAAATATATGTATATAGTTTGCAGTGCAAGGATAAATGCGCTCTCACTTCCGTTATTATTATAATCACGATTTTTCTTATGCCGAGGTATCGTTTCTGGCATCAATATACATCCCAAGCTCATTCGAGCGTTACATATATATAAAACCGACTTATTCTCTCCCAACGGGCAACCGTTGTCCGCGTATTACTAATCGCGCGGGTCCATTACGGTAAATCAGCACTCCCACTCGCGGTATATTCAAACATCCAGTACGTTGTATTTATTTATCTTATCTCGTCGCGCGGCGAGAAATCGCACACGAGAGGGAACCGAGAGTTACACCTGTACGAGGATCGCTAATGAGAATCCCCGCGATCACCTCGTGACGATAGATCGCCTCGCCTCGCGATCGTTCGCGGCACACCACCGTCGTCGCCGAATATTATTAAGGACGTTTAACAGCTTGTAGCTTTAGCATCGGGACCGTGCGTGTGCGTGCGTTCGCATGTGCGCCAGCTGCGTAAATCACAGGGCCCGCCCGCGGGTCCGCCGATCGAGCGTTCGTAGGGAAATTAGACACGCGTGCTGTATAGCAACCACTATTCGCCTCTCTCCGTCGTTCTCACCGATCCTCTCGTTCGCGCTTCTTTCTCATCGATTCCAGCCCCCGCTACCAGCAGTCTCTTCCTCGGGGCCTCTTTGGTCTCTTCCTCATTGTCGTTCGCCAAGCACTGACCGGCGGTTAATTTATGTAATTATGCGATCTTACCGCGACACTAGACACTAGCACAAGCCGTGGGATGATATTTACTCGAAAATCTCGGTGATTATCGGACGCGTGTGTCACCGGTCATGTGCGTTACCCTTTCTACTTCCTCATGCTTTTTTATTATTCTTTTATCGCGATATTCTCTTAGTTCATTTTTCATTACATCTTCCTTCATTATAGCTTCGTTTTAAGACATGATACACAAATCGTTGCAATTGTGCGTTCATATACACGACAGATGCGCCAGATCACGAGTTATGGAATTTTTAAGAAAAATAATGTGTCAATTCATGTTATTTGAAGTTCCTATTTAGTATTCATACTTTGCTCTGTACGTATCTTGTAATAAATTACTTTACTGTGAACGGAAATTCTGATCTGATCTTTCATCGTTGTATTAGGTTTATCATTGCCAAAAATACCAAGATAAAAGGTACTTTTTTGTTTTAAAAATGAAGAGTTACAAATTGAATAAATATGTACATTAATGGTTTTCATTAAGAGAGCATGAGTAAACATAATATATTCAGATCGAAGTAATGAATGACAGATTAACAATTGACCAGCATCGAACTCTCTCTTGTCTGATGATGAAAAGAAATGTTGGAATACTATACGAGTCCACGTATCTGGTGGCCTGTTAACAAATAATTGGATCGCTTCTCATACTTGTCACACATTATTTGTTTCATATCAATTGCTATTAGTCATTCATCCGAACCCGTTTGCCGTGGCGAGACGCCATAATCACTTCCGTGAGGAAGACGCGATCCTGTTGGCTCGTTACGGACATGTTCTACAAGCAGCGATTTGTCCTACGTTATCTATGTACTGCGCGTTCGCGAAACGCTAACCTTCATTAAGTCTTTAGATTTACGCACGCGAGCGCACGCGCGCACATCCGACTCGTCTTCGTTGCAACAAGTTCCCCGCGGCCTTCATCGCTCGTAGGTTTTATCGTTCATTTGTCTGTGTCTAGCGGCGCTATCGGGACGATCGAATTATTTTTAACGCGCCGTTCGACGATGCCGTTTGAATTCATAAACAATATCCGGTCTTTCACGATCGTAAAGCCTCGGCGTGACCGTTAACATGGGAGTATCATGAAAAAAGAATCGCACTAAGCTACATTTGCGTATAATAAAGCGATCGTAAAGAGCACGCATAACGAGCCGAGAAACTTCTCGAGATCGTCAACGTTTATATCTGAATCAACGAATCTCAATGAATAGCAAATTAACATCTAATAATTTAGCTATAATATCGAGGAATACACAATATTTTACTTCTATATCTTAATAGCTGTTTACTATATTCTTGTTTTACTATATTCTTGAAAGATGATTTTGTTAAATTAGTTCATTATGCATACAAATTTTTCAATAATTATAAAATTTATCTAATTTTCCGTTTTAATTCAAAACCGATTCAATTTTTTGTTTTCTCAAACAAATCTTTTCCGTAATACAGAAGCATATTCACTCGGTCATATACTAAGAAATTTGCTTTGACGGTTTCTTGCTATTTCTCATGAAATCATGATGCGGAACATGATTTACAATATACTAAGACTTGATTGAGTTTTACTTTGTTTTGATCTATCTCACGTTTATTATTCCGCAACCGAGTAATGTTCATGTCCCGACATCTACTAGAATCACGCATATGCGTGTCTAGCACAAGATATTTTGTGTCGCGTGTGCCAGAAATGTGCGGTATTCGTTGGCAAATAGCTTTTTCGTAGAATTTAAAGACTGTAGAGTGAAAGAGTATGGAATAAACTGACTACTTGACCAAGCATCTCGAATACACTGTAAGTTATTTCCGGAAATCAAGTAAAACGTAGATAAATAAAAAACAATATTTAAAAAAATATCAATAGAGATATATCAAGAAATTAAAATATATAATTATAAACTAAAATTTCGAAGTATTTATTACAGACTTCGCACATAAATATGAATTATTATTTTCAAGCAAGACACGATTTCTCGCAGAACTAAGTTCAGTTTGACAGGAGAAATCGGAATTTCCGACAATGGCACATTTCTATTCTTTTGGAGAACGCCGTTCGCGCGCGAGCCGGATTTCCTGCAACATTCCCAGCACCTCTCTCTCGAAAGGGAGGAAGTTGACTTTTACGAGTATGATCAGTCACGACGCCAACGAGGATGAGCCTCTCTCTAAAAAATATCAGAAACCTGGCTCTGACGCTGACGAAACTTTGTCAGTGTCTCGCACGATTAGCGGCCAAAGGTCGATCCCCTGATCTCTCTTGCGCCGTGGCCGGAGCCTTCCTCGTTTCTCTTGCGGTCTGACCGTCGCGATGTAATAGTTGGAAAGATCCCACAATTTCTTCCGCGCTGCACGAATTAGTCTAGTACTATCTTCGTGAGATAATTAGTGCGGCGCGGTTACCGCCCACGTTGCATCGAACAATTAATAGGAGAGCGAGAGATGGAGGCGGTACCATGCAAGTGTATAGATGTATCTGTGTCTCTTCGAGGGAAGATATAACGCGCATGCGATTGCACTTTAGAGTACTCTAGACAGTCGACAATATTGTGCATAAAGTAGATGAGTGAAAAATCTGTCACAGATAATATACCTGACGGTAATCCAATCGCTCAAATAGATCGCCTCTTCTCAGATGCAGCATCGCGAGAATATTTCAGTCGTAATAAAAGTTTTAGAAATATATACGAAGCTGACTCGATTTCAAATACGTTGATTGCATAAAAAATAATGTAGACAGCAAAAGATTATAAAATATGCTATTTTGAAACATATAAATTAATGTAATTTAAAGTAAAAATACTATCAATATATTTTTCTGAAAAAATATAACGATGATAATCAGAAAAGACGAGATCGTTCAAGAATAGAACGGATATGAGATCGCTTGAAATGAATAAAAATATTATGAATGTAGGTCAGTTTGAATATTTTGGTTCTAATTTTGTCAATATTTTACACAGTTTTTTTTATAATCCATAGACAGCGGATGTCTTTAATTACAAATATTTCTAAATTTGTCACGTGCCAATATTTCCCATGTTACCTTAACAATATCGCATACTCAATGCTCTCATAACTGAATCTTTATAAATTAACGATTATTTGAATTAACTGATTGTGAATCAATATAATTTTTTTATAATCCATTCACCACAAATGTAGAATCGTAGGAGTAAAATTGAACAATAGAATCAGAGAGCTCCATACCCAATCTGTTACGGCTCTCACAATTATCTCGTAACAAATTTCATCGGATGGAAGATTGAGTGAAAACGAATCCGACCAATCGAAATGGTAGAAATCCTTTCCGTATCAAATTCCGGTTTGGGGTTTCGGGCTCCCCGTCGCGCGCACCTTTATTCGCGCTCTTTTTCGACTAGCCAGCGGAAGATATCGTTGGTCGCCGCTTCTGAGAAAAATCGGGATCAAGAAAGATTAGTGATCGCGACGTGCGTCGGATCGAGTCCGAGCTTTATTTTTACGGCTGCTACGAATTTAAGTACAGCTCGGAAGAAACACGTTCCCCCGTTGGGCCAACCGAGACGTCCGCAACTTCGAGGCCGACGAGCCCTCAACAAAACTCGTACAACGCCGGACGCGGCGCCCCATGACGTCGATTGTGTGTGGTCTGTCATCTTGTAGATTCATTCCGAGATCCGTTTGGATTGTTTAGGAAACAGATCTGTACGATTGTAGATAGAACTGCGTTTCGTTTCAGACACGCCAAAGTAAACACGGTTCGCTGTAAGAGAATCTGACAGTTCTCACGTCTTTTCGTAATTTCATTCGTTCGACCAGAATCATGATTTATCATCATGACTAAAGAATATATTAATTTTTTTCTCTAAAATATTTTCTATGTTACAAATACTTTCAATGAAAGTATAATGTATGTCATAGACTTCTTATATTCTCGCATAAATAAAAGCAATCACGTATATAATATAATATCATTATTATCTCGTATATTTAGATTAAATAATATCATTATTATCTCGTATATTTAGATTAAAATGTATAAAATTTCTCTATTTTAAAGAGAAGTTAGCAAAGTTAGTATTAATAATTTATTAACAAATTTTTAAAATTATAATCTTGTTTTTTTCAGAGAAAAGAAGGAAGAATGAGGCTAAGAAATGTTCACGGAAAAATTAATCTAGGAATCGAACGAGTTTCTCTTCACCAGCATCCGCGTTCTGCGACGAATCTCGAAAGAAAAAAATTAATGGCGGACGTACGCGAACGGACACGATAAAGAAAAAGAGGTTCTGTGTCGTAAAGAGTTGTATGGGTTGGGCATGCGTTATTCAGAATGCGCTCAGTGACCCATTGTAACGTAGGACAATATAGTACTGCTTCAATGGCCGGCTGTTCCCGAGGTGTTATGTTATGTGTTGGCTGTTATTCAGACGAAT
This sequence comes from Cephalotes varians, assembly GCA_037157785.1. Taxonomy (NCBI): domain Eukaryota; kingdom Metazoa; phylum Arthropoda; class Insecta; order Hymenoptera; family Formicidae; genus Cephalotes; species Cephalotes varians. The sequence continues at coordinate 864,479 of JANQDE010000047.1, forward strand.
AGGAAGGCATTCAGCATCATCGCCGTTCCCGTGATGGTTCACCATTGCGACACGGGGACCGAGACTCCATCGGTCAGATGACATGATCGCGAGTTGTCGACAGTGCTTGTCAATAAATTAATTTGCTCGGCTTAAGCAAACTAGCGACCAAGATTTCCGCGGAGAACTTCTTATCGCAGTGCTCGATATTACAAACAAGTCGTTTCAGTTAATTAGCAGTTAAGAGGATTTGTCAATAAACAAGTTGCGGATTCGTTCCGTTTCGCTGTCTTGTCAATACATTTCTGTAATAATTTTGTACGCTCCATATTGCTTTGCGTGAGTATGCAATATGTCGTGTAATTCTATTCAAATATCAACAAGATTATACGATTAAACAATCCTTGAAAAACAATTCCAGACATTCTGAAACATATTACTAATTGACAAGTCTTGCAGGTACAACGGGTAATTAATAACGTCTGAAGATGTGCCGGGTGATTCACATGCTAGCCTAGTGACTCATCGTGAAGATCTCAGGTATGCCGGGGGGAGGAAGAGCAGAAAGGACCGACTGTAGTCCAGGATCCGTTGTGCCTAAAGGGCTCAAGTCCACTCACCGTGTCTTACGCTCGAGAGGGTGGAAACGAGAATGTCTCGGGGCAGGGAAGGACGTCAGTGACTTAGCGGCCGTTTGCAAAGGAAGAATATCCTCTGTCCTCCCACTCGCAGTGAGACGTGATATTTGGATTTGCTCCTGCGGCAGAAACAGGCCCGCCGGCTTTCATTTTCTTTGACGGCGGAACCCAATAGATTTTGTAAGAATCTTTACTCTTAACTTTGCGAGCGACCAGTGTCTATTTAATTCTTATTTCCCGTTCGATTAATTTCTTCTCAATTTTAGCAAAATTTACAGAATAGCAACTCTTTGAAAACGAATCTCTATGAGCAAAATTGCTATTTCAAAATAAAAGATTGAGAAGATTCCACAATTACTATTATGATTTCTTTAGGAAAAAGTATAAACTATTAAGAATAAAATATTCGAAAAAGAACAATTTGACAATATCTCACACGAAATTATAATATTGTTATTTTGTTCATAATGCTTTTTTCTAATCACATATAACGAAATAAAGCATGTAACACAGTGAACAATCATATTTCAATTGTATAACATAAACGTAGGCATTCTAAATAATATTACACAGGTTCGTTAAATGTGCTAACTTCTCAATTAATCACGCTACGTCCTTGCAACCTCGAACTTTATTACTACCCATGGTTCATTCTTCGAAACGTATTGGGGTACGTTCTCGCGAGTGGCGATATTCATTAGTAAATCCCTATCCTACGCGAAGTGGGCGGATATGGACGAGCCACGGCGCGAAAAGGCAGACCGCTGCAGAAGCCGCTGTTAGGTCTCGTCCTCGGAGCCGCCTTTCTCAGAGGATACGCGTAAAGTACGGCTCCATCTTTCTTTCTCTTTACACAATCTTCGCTACCCTCATATCCTCGTATTCCTCTTATGGGTCCTTTCGTTCTCGAGATATCGTCATATTTCCACATACCTACACAACGCATCTCTCTAGTGTGCTCGTGCGAGACTACTAACGCTGGTATTCTCGATACGCGGGAGAGAAGAAGAGGTACCGGTCGCGCGGCGAGGCTTTATGCATCGGCAACTTTAAATCACAGTCTGGAAATAACTTACGTATGGATAGATAGTTATTACTATAAAGCTTATGTGGGACGTGCGTGCGCAGTTGGAGGACCTACAATCGACTCGCCTGACTGGCCGGCCGTCTGACCTCAACTTCTTTCTCGCTTCCTTCGATTTTTGCCATCTTTATCGCCGCCGCCTCTCTCCGCTCCTTAACGGAAGAGGTACATCTCTCCCGGCTGACCGTTACTAATTCCTAGTTTGCCGCGTATTCCGATTACTTATTACGGCTTCGAATGACAAAGCATAGCAGATCGGAGAGTTACGAATGGATTTATCTATCGGCAATTCCGGATAGATATAACCGCGTGGTTATTCCTTAGTAATTTGATGGCATTTTCAGATTTTTTTTTTTTTTAGTAAAAGATAAAGTTGTCAGCATGCTAATTACTCGCGACATTTTTCGCAATTAGCTAAGTAGTTCTCAATTCAGCGAGAAAAAATTCAACCATTTAAATTATGAATTTCTCTCTTATGATTCAATATTATAATGTAAAAATTTTTTTAAAATTTATTTTGAAATCATATCACGATTCAAAAGTCATAACATAAAGTTATAACACTAATTTCTTGATATAAATCCTTCTTCCTCTTACTAAATTTTTTCCAATTGAATCGATAATGATAGAAGAAAAAAATATCTGTTTTTTAACACATCATAATTATTGTAATTTATAAAACGGTGATATGCACAACATGCGGAATTTGTGATATGCGGTCGACAAAAACAATCTCAGATCTCGGATGTGCGAAACCACGTCAGGGCGTAGGTATGCGCGGAGGACTCCGAAGAGACGGCCGGGCTCTAAGTGGTCGAGTGGCAAAAGTGGTCGAAAGTATCATAAATTAATGCGACGAAGTAGAAGCCGCCTGTCCAATCTCTGTCTCTCCGTCCGCCAAGTGCGAGCCGAAATGTTAATCGGATTCAGTCTCGCGCCAAAGAAAAGCAAGAATAACAAGAATCGATTCGCGTGTCGCGGGAAATAACTCGTGGGAAAATCCCCGTGGAAGCGATCTCGCAAACATCATGTCTGATTTACGTACGACGAGAGGAGAAAGGAAGGGGGATAAAGAGAGGAAGTCACAATCGAGAGGAAATGGCGAAATGGAGAGTAAGAGCGAGCAGCGAACGTAGCGAGACGAAATCGACCGGCCGCCTGCTGAATATCATTTTTTCCGCTCGAGAAAATTTTTCACTTTTTCGTTCTCCGACCATCGTCGGCATCACCGACGCCGTCGTCTTTTCAAGAGGACAGACATGGGAGGAGAGGAGAATTCCCCCCTTTCACCGTTTCCGCTTCTACGTGCCGACTGCGTGCTCTCGCGATGCCAGACGCGCCGCGCCGTTACTCGTCCTGTCGTTTGTCAACCTCGACGAGAGATCTCGCTTAGGGCTTCCCCCTTTATTCCTTTTTTCTTCTTCCCTGCGTTGTCGACGACCAAGCCGTTGCCGATGAGAGGCTTACGCGATGATGCTCTTCTCTCTCTCGTCGAACGCGAAAGACGACGACAGGAGAAAATCCGACGAAAACTTGACGGAGGATGCGTGAGTGAGAATGCCGGCGTGAAATCGCGGGGATCTGCTGCTTCAGATTCGAAACTTCTCTCGGAATCAAGTTGCGCGTGGAAAGCACGAGGGGAGCATCGAGTTTTCGTTCCCTCGATATGATTTATAACTGCGAGTTTTGTGTAATCGATGGTAGCTTTCGGGAAGTTCTCCGAAAAATTTCACGACTAAGATTTCGTATGACGTGTTTCATGGAATACAAATGCTGTTTTGATGATTTTCTCGTTTTAGCAATAAATTTAATTTTAATTATGTTGATGTTGTACAAAGATTCTATGTTTCATTAGAAAATTATGCACATCGAATTATATGTTTGAAACTTTTTAATGCGACATATCGTAATAAGCAGTTAAAATCGGCTGACTCTGACAAAGCTCGTCAGAAAATTGTAGTCGTAAGATCACGAGAGAGAAACCATAGTTCGAGATAAGACGACTTTAGATTTGCCTTTTTGCCACTCTGGAAGCCAAATTTTGGTCGATGGAGCTTCGGCCGTAGCCGATAAAGAATGAATCGACTTTGGAAAGTGGGAACCGGTTGCACCTTCGGAATTTATTGAACAGTTCTTTTAGGATTCGTCGTTATTACACGCACGTAGATGCATTCAGACGTGTTAAACTCTCATACAGCGCGAGCCGAATTGATGCGCTGATACGAATCGACACGACACACTCACAAAAGTTGCAAAAACGAGCATGAAAAAAATGCGAATTGCATTATTGCGGGAGGAGCATAAAACATGCGGATAAACGTATTTAAAATAGGAATGTAGAGGGAAAAAAACCGGTATATGCTCCATCGATTCGGACTAACTAGTAGTGTATCTTTAAAGCTACGCAAATATTATTCGCAAATTTTCAATCGCTGTAAATGATGCATAATTGTGATAATAATGACAATTTATCGTGAATCGTTTTTTTTATTTATAATGTTATTTGTGCACCAACACCAGTATTTGCCTATCTTTATTCTAATTGTTTAAATTTCGGGAGTCAATATCATCTTGTTTATAATGTTATATTAGGATAGAATCTTCCTTTAACTCTACGTTATTTGTGTGGAGTGTAAAATACATCCCAATCTTAGAAATCTATTAAATTCACAGAGCAAACAATAGAAGAGAGAGTAAAACTTAGATATAATGTATAAAAATAAATAGTTTTACAATTAAAAAAACATTTGCAACTATCTTTATTTAAAAATTCATCTAGAATATTATCAACCTCTATTTAACCTTCAACTATTCTAAAAGATTTCCCCAATTTACATGTATGAGTTTTAGACTCGAGATTTCTTCTCTTCGCTCTATCTTCCACAAATTTCAATAAATTTTACTTAATTTTTTCTTAAATAAAACACTGAATAGAATTCAAGTCTGTAAACGAAAAGAAGTTCTGATAATAATGGTAAAAGTTATGTTCAAAATAAGAGTTTTGCTAGAAAATGTGAAAAAGAATGTTTTATCAAACAGACCGTAGCTGAGGTTTAATTATGATTATAAATCATTAAAAAAAACAATAAAAATTGAAATATAAAGTTAAGGGTGTAAAATACGCGAGTAATTACGTTAAAAAAACTACGCGTGTAATGTAGAGTTAATAGGAAAAAGAGAGCGCGTGGATCGTTTAGAAGATATATTTTCGCCTACATTCATCTAGAAACTTGGCCCAAGTGCTCACTGCGGTGTGCAGATAGCAGGGTTTAAGCTGAGGTCACGGGATGAGCGCATTACCCTAAGCGTAAGCGTGTAATAAAATCACGGAGCTAACGACCGAGAGAATCCGGCGGAGCAATGCCGCGAGTAGAACGTAACAACGCGGCCGTCCGGGACCCCGGTTCTCCCGCGGTCCTTTCGTACATAACATGGAGGATTTCGATAAACATTTCCGAACGTATCCGAGGAGGTCGGCTATCGCGGTTTGACTATCGCCTAGTAGGTAACGCAATCGAGAAACAAGACTGCGTTTATTTAGCTCGAACATCGCAGCCTCGCCGGGAGGTCCGTCGCTAAACGAACGAACGTTGTTCAAGATAAAATGATCTGGTTGAACTGCAAGCGCGGTTATCCGATCGCTCTCGCGAATCCCAGTAATAAAAATCGACTGACGATTCCTGTATAAATAACTCTATATCCTGAACGTACGAGAAAATCCGGCCGAAATTGAATCGACTGCGTATACGAGACCGACGGCAAACTTTATTCCGGACATGTACCGGCTAATAAAAACGTCGCGCCGACGGCCAACGGATTTGCAGTGTAAACTCTTCAAACGGAAATCGCCGAGAGTTGTTTTCCAATGGGCAATCGTAACACGGGGCGCTTCCGACAAATGCATCCGGCGACTGCTCGAGGCAAGCGACTTTGATTTTTCGAGTGTTTCAAGAGGCGGGAGAAAGACACACATATCTAATGTACATTTACTTATCAAGCATTATCAAAATTTAACACTTTTTGCATATTTTTTGGCATAACATGCCGAATAAGCGCCAATGTGTTGCTCTCATCGAATATATTTTTAAGAAAAATCCGCGGATCTTCTAATCCTGCTCTTCTCTCTTTGGCTCTTTCTCTTTCGTCCTCTCATTCGATCTTCTCTCATACAGTCATTGACAAGTTTAATTACATCCCGCATTTCTTACCCCTTTCCCCATTATTCTACAATCTCTCCATTATCGACCATCTGTCGCCGATTCTACAATAAAATCGTAAATCGTAAACCGTAAAAAATTGATCAATTATAGTCGAATGTGAGAAGAATAATTGATTGTGATTGGTCAATTTCTTGCGGCTTACGACTATATTGTAGAACCGATTTAAAAGCAATTGCCGGAAAAAGCATCGGGCGCTTGCCCTATGACTTACCGTTATCGAAAATCGAAAAAAGATGTGATAACTTACCTGAAACAGACAAAAGGAAAATATTATTAGGAAACATGTCAATGCAATAGTAAATAAAAAATTATACTGAGAGACTCATTTGGTTGAATAAAACAAAATTTTTTGATCGAATTATGTTTTGTTAATTGAATTTGTAATATGATTGCATTAATAAAAAAATTATATTAGAAGCAATAAAACCATTTGGTTACAATAATCAAATATTTTGCTTACATCAATTTGTATTTCTTAATTGAGTGTGAATTTAGAAAACTTATAGAATTATATTTTTCGTCTACATACCAGACACATTCCCTGCGAGCAGTACGCGATTACATGTGCCAAAAGTTAGTTAAAAAATTTAATAATATTAACATATAAATTTGATTTAGTGAATAGAATTTAAATAAAATATCAACTAAAACTGTAGTTTCATGGAAATAATTTTTTTCACTGAACCAAATTTTTATGTTAATATTTAAACAAATTTTCCAACTATTGTTTTATTGCGTCAAACAAAAGATTTGTTTGCTCATAGCCAAACATGAGATTTAGTTGATTCAACCAAATTATGTTTTATTCAATAAAATTTCTCTATATATATTTAGATATTCAATAAAATTTATTATTTCTTTGTTTAAATCTTTTTAAATTCTAAAATCTAAAAATTTGGATAGATATACCTTAATGTTTCAATAAAAATGTGTATGTAGCATATTCACAATTGCAGTATAATTCTGCAGTATAATTATCATAGATAATATTTATAATATTTATTAAGACCATTCTTTAGACCTATAATTCGCGTCAAATTTCTATTTTATTTAACGTATATTTTAATATATGTATATCCTAGTATCTATTTTATATAACTGCTATATTCTCAAAAATTTTTTATTTCACAGCACAATATATATAACATTTATATATATAACAAATATAGAAAGCATATACATTAAAATATGCGGCATATAAAACTATAAATAAAATTGTATCCTGAAATCTGACGCAAATTATCGTACTATAATATGCTTCTTATATTTTTTATATATTAATTTAAAATTTTTAAATTTTTTTTATATTACAGAACTCATAAAACTCTTATTAAATATTCTGTAATTCCCATCAGATTTCAGGATATATTCAGAATATATTATATTGTATTTATAATTCATTATTTATTTTGATATATAGATGTTAATTTTAGCAAGTTAATAGATAACGAACGACACTCACTCCAGGGTCGCTTCGCCGTTGCCCGATGCCTCCCGAGCCTCCTCCTCCTCTCTCGTTTTTTCCATTGCYGGTCCTTTTGCGACACTCGCGACATACGAACAACTATGATCATTCGCGCGTTAATTATCAGACACGACGATCGCGCGGTACCTTGTACGGCACTCCCGATCATACATGAGACACATTTACGTATCGCGAGGAAAGAAGAACACGAGAATGGTACGATTATGCGCGCGTAGGAAGCTACGATCCGTTCTAGACCCGCGCCATCTTGTCAATGAACGAAATTGCGCGCAACGAGCCGCGGTTTCCCGCGTAAAAATTTCCCGCGTAAATTTCTATACATTTGTAAAAGATTTTTTTAAACAAAAGAAAGGATGTTACGAAAAGATCTGTATTTTTGTTCATATTCTTCTTTTTATAACACTCTTCTTTTCAAAATTCGATAAATAAATATCTAATTCTTACATAAATGATCCAATAATTATACGTGCCCTAAACGTGTTAAAAAAGAAATATACAAATATTACAATTAAATATCAAATATACAAAATTTAACCAATATTGCAAAAATAAATAAAAATATAAATATTACAAAAATACAAATATCTTACGAAAATATAATTACTTTAGATTCTCTGATTATCTGCGCACTAATTATCACAATTACTACATGAATGAAATTTTCGGTTCGTCCTTTAAACGGATATTTAGTACAAAAATTTTAGGAAAAATGATTTTTTAGATTGACTCTTTATAAAATTGATTTTAAAATTATATATTAAATATTAAGAAGTTGAAAATTGTATGACGTTGTTCTTTACTATGATTGGCCAATTCGCTTACAGCCTTATGTTTGATATGTGTCATGAACTTAACTTCGAAATTGCGCGACGCAACTTCACTCGCTTCTCGCCGCTCGCCGCGATTTCCCGCGTAGGTTACAGAGTAATTAAGGCGTCAGCGGTTCGTAAGTACGTAATCGTCGAGAATAAAGCACCGCTCGATGATCCCCGCGTCATCCATAACTCCGTCGTTTCTAATCTTTAAGCTTGCTAACTACGACCATCGCGATATTTCATACGGCATCCCGACGCATAATCGTTCGCGCGACGGACATTGCGGCCATATTCTGATATACGCTGCCAGTACTGAGACTCTATAACAGAGACACGTAACATGAATTTTAGATTTTCAATATTGGCAGCGAACATCGGAACGCGGCCTACTTCACAACGGAAAAACGACGCGTGAAAGTGATTTTCAATCGAGGGAATAACCCTCACGAAGTAACCTTTACGCGCCGCTAATGAGCCTGTGACGCGAAGCGGGGAACGTGTCGTCATCTCTGCTCTTCGCGAGGATCAATTCGTGAATGCTGACAACAGCGTGCTCCGCGAATATCAAATGTTACAGCGTAACGAATGTTCGTGCGTAGCGCGCTATCGTGCAGCCGCGGGCGAGGGGGGAGGTGGTCATCACACTCGGAGCGCGACGAACACCGTGACGCGCGCCGTGACGCGCGTGGGAGAGGGGTAGCGCGCGAGCCGCCGTGCGCCATGTCGGTGTGCGTAGTCGTATTACCTACCCTACCGAACGCGACCGCTGTAAGTATCGGAAGGAGCGCGGTCGTTATCCTGCGTGAATTAGCGATCGCTTTCGCCCCCCCGTGCGAGCAATTAGCTGTCGCGGAGGACGATACGTGAGCGTGTCGAATGCCGGCTATTCGAGTCATGCGTCCTTGGTTATCTGACGAAAGATTCGATGCGAAGGGGATCGTAGATGAAGCGGGAATCGTCGGACGCTGCTCTTCCGCGAATGAAACGCTTTATTTTTCGACGATTATGTATACTTACGAACGATCCAGCACGCCTTCATTCGTAACCTAACTCGCGTTTTACGCGGGAAATTTTTACGCGGGAAACCGCGGCTCGTAGTGCGCAATTTCGGTCGCTGACAAGATGGCGCGGATCTAGAACGGATCGTAGCTTCGTACGCGCGCATAATTGTACCATTCTCGTGTTCTTCTTCCCTCGCGATACGTAAATGTGTCTCGTGTACGATCGGGAATGCCGTACAAGGTACCGCGCGATCGTCGTGTCTGATAATTAACGCGCGAATGATCATAGTTGCTCGTATGTCGCGAGTGTCGCAAAAGGACCGGCAATGGAAAAAACGAGAGAGGAGGAGGAGGCTCGGGAGGCATCGGGCAACGGCGAAGCAACCCTGGAGTGAGTGTTGTTCTATTAACTTGCTAAAATTAATCTTAAATCTAAAAAAGCCCTTTTCCTAATTTTTTCATTAATATCTGTTTAAAGAACGATTCGAAACAAATTCCAGTCGCACAATAATTGTTTTTAATAATAATTCAGTTTTATTAATAATTATAAAACGTATTTAAAATATTAATAATTGTTTTTAAAAATATTAACTATTTTTTGGACATTATTTTAATTTAGACTTCTTTGCGTTTTTACAGGTCAACGTTGTGCATACAACTCCGCTGCTGCGCATCGGGTCGGTGAGTTTGAAATTATTTTTTATCCTGAGGTAATAAATTTATGAAGACTGTATCAGATATATATAAAACAGATATATATAAAACATATATTTTTCCTTGATTATTAATATATAAAAATGTGAATTGATAATATTAGATGCACAGCAATAAAACATTTTGTATTGTTGAACTTTGAAATTGTAAAATTTGTTTAATTCTTTTACCTGTGAATTTATTTATAGTTACTTACAAAAAAATTAAAGTTTTTAATTAAATATATAAGAATTTTGTAGATGTGATATATTTCACAAATTAGTTACCTCAAAATGGATGGGTTAAAAAAAAAATTAGCGCAAATATTTAATCCTAAAATAGAATAACATTCTATTCTCTCTCTCTCTCTCGTTGATTTTGTTGAATAATATATATGTAAGTTGCTCAAAATATATAAGATTTTCAGGATTCAATTAAGAATATCATGAAGGTATAATATAATTTATATAATAATTTTTTATTTAATTTTAGTATCAATTAATTTTGTTAATTTAATACTTTATTAGTACCATTAGTAGTTCATTACAATTGATTCAATTTTCAAGTTGATTGCTGAAATAAGTGAAAAATAAAGAAAAAAAGTAAAAATAAAATAAAATAAAATTAAATTAAATTAAATCAGTATCGCTATTTTAAAAATACAAAGTTTTTATTTAAATTTCTTCCTTCATGATATTCGTATACATGGACAATTGTGAACGCTGGACGATTGGAAGATTTTTATGTATTTATATGAAATAAAAATAAACTGATTAAACAGTATAATAGGAAAAATTATTAAAATATTTAGATATATCCTTTATTTTTTCTCTTTCTTCCTTTCCGAAAATATCAAATCGAATTTGTGATCCACGTTTAGTCTCGCTATATTGTTCTAGGATTAAATATTGTATAATTTATTATGGTGCAAATGTATGACATAAAAAAATAGATTTCAGACATATTTTAGAAATTTTTTCCTATATCACAAGTATAAATAAAACGAAATATTTTACAATTACAATTAATTAATTTTCCAAAATGCACTAATCGTTTGTAATTGTTTTAATGCGCTAATTTTATATTAATCTTTCATAACACATCCATTTACATATGTATTGATGATCTGATTATTTATTTGAAAAAAATAATGGTACAATATAATATCTGATATATCTGAAGAATTATATATATATATATATATATATATGTATATATGATGTATAAATTCTCTTAAAATTAATCGGTTTTGTTACGATCCTTTATGAGCTGTATGTAGAAATGTAAATAACAAAAAAGAGCAAAGATATCTAATAACATAACATAATGTAGAATTCTCGCATTGTCAAAAATTTATAACTACTCACACGTGTATCAATATTAATTTTCATAGTCTTCTATTTCATAGTTTATTTTCCATAAATATCCTAGTCGCTGTTATTACATTATCACTCATGCATATAAAAAGTAATAAAAATTAACAACGACCCACGTATTAAAGGCAATTTATCGTATTCTTTTCTAAGAGGAACAATGGAAATATACTCGCGGCGAATGAGAGCCGATGCTCTATATTATCCGGCAAGGACGCGTCCATGCGGCCTTACGGCCGTCGGAAAAATCGTCTCAGGGCCAACGGGCGTGTAATAAATTCAACATCCGCGCGTGTGCCCCGGGGCTTGATGCAAACACCGATTCGCAACGAGATGCCAAGTTTATTCGCGCACTCACGCGCGTTGCATCGCACGGAGATAGGGGGGATTCGCACCTATGCGTTTACGCAGAGAAGGCAGGCAGGCGCGACGTGTGAGGTTTTTCACGCGGTTCACCGGTACGACTCCGGTCGAGGTTTAAGTGGGTGTCCAGGAGATAAGCGGCCACGACTGGCATAACAGCTCGATAAACTCTCATGTTTATTGGGTCGCCTTGGTTCCTTCCCCTCACTTTCACCATCTCGCTTCTGCCCGATCCCTTGTCCGTTTGCTTTTTCTGCCTTCTCCCGCTCTCCCTGTTCCTCTCTCCGCGCCTCCGTCTATATCTTTCAATGTTTTCGTCTATCGCCTGATTCGCGGTGCTTCCGCTACGGCACTCACTTTCCTCGCTCGTGTCGCGTCTCCGCCGTTTCCCTCCGCTCGATCCTTTACCGCGGTTATTAACCCCGAATTAGTGACCTCGTAGACGCGAGGAATTCTCAAGCTGCGGCTTTTAATGAGGCAGCTGCTCACGAATAACCGATCTGCGTGCATCCAACTGGATGCACCGTTTTGCTGATAAACAAGTAAGAAATGTGATATTTCGCGGCTTTAATTTACTTGAGAAATTATAAAAGGTAATATTTGACACTTGCATGCAAAAGGCTGAAGATTAAGAATATTCACATGTATCATTACGTTATCGTAACAACACTTAATGCGCCAAGTTTAATATATTATAAAATTTCGTGACTTGATAAAGTTTTATTTATACAAACACAGAACGATTTTGCTGAAAGATAATAAATTTACAGTAAAAGCTAAAGTTTTAATTCTAAAATTTTAGCTGGATACAGATCAGAAAAGTAATTTTGTTGAACTATCAAAATAATTATGTAGAACGCTCGAACTAGTTGCTAAACTATCAAAATTTTTTACAGCATTGCTCATTGTTTTTAAGATCCAACAAAATTATTTTGATGATCCAACAAAATTATTTTCAGATCTGTATCTAGCAAAATTTTAGATCCCTCAGCAAAATCGTTCTTTTCGTGAATAAATATTTCATGTTATATAAAATAACATTACTCAATCGTTTATCATAAAGCAGAGATTTAAAAAATAATAATAAGATATTAGCAAAGGAGAGGAAAAGATTTTACAATTTTCTCTAATATTTACAAAGCATTTTATAAATTGATTAGAAATTACATGAATCATTTTGCACAGAAAACAGATGCATATAATATACAGCGTGAAATTATTCGCTTGTATTAGTATTCTGGATTATTTACCTCCAATTCATATATCGTTTGATTTCTCTTACCCTTGCTTTATACCGCAACATCTCTTTGATGTGGAACACAAAGCTAGAAATTGACAAAGATAAATATTGCTTGTGAAAAGGGGTTTCCGCGGTAAAGTATGAACGCGGCGATTCAGGGTGGGCGATACAAGCTAGTATTTTAACACGGTGTTTACACTCGTGTCATCATGGATAGTACCCGTCGTACTTTATCGCAAAATGATTCTCAATAATATTACATACGCGAATGTGTTTACTAACGTTTTCGATATTTGATTAATCCTCCGTGATTAACATGCACAATTACCTTTCAAGCAGCGAACTTGATAAATCATGTTCCAATCTGCATTTAAATATATGTATAATAACCTATCAACATATTGTATTATTAATCTTCACGTGCAAAAAATAGAACAAAATATTTCGCGTACAATGAACGATAAGATAGCAATTACTTGCAATCTCAATTATATCCGTCTTCATCATAATATTTATGCAATACTTTCTATGCGATGTCGCGAGTCACGGTGCGGAAAGGGATTGTCAGCTTTCAAAGTTCGCGGTACGGAAGAGAAGCGAGCACTAAAGAAAGCGAATGGAACAGGAAGATGGACCGAGGTGGCGGCAGACAATACAGCGCGTTACAAAGACCGAATGTGCATAGAGCTTTGATTGGATTTGCCACGCAGTGCCGCATTGCGCCCACGTGTAACGCGTATTAGCATTCACGGTCGGCCGCCGAGAGTAGCGTCTATTACTATCGTAAATCGTTCTTAACAGTACTCGTTGGAATTCAGTCGCGCAAACGTGCCGGAATACCGATCATCCGCCTCGTCTTCGAAACATGTCATCGTTCCTCGACGACGTCTGGTTGGAATAAGTGAGCTCGCACCTCGAATTTCAATTCGCGTGTTTTCCCGTTACCGGGGTCCTTCATTCTCTTTCGTTCATATTGTTGATTGTTGTCTCGAATATAGACATTATAGAGACGGAATAATGATTCATCAAAGCTAGGAAAACTCTTTTTTCGTCGCTTAGCTATGATTTCGTTCGTAATAACGACCTAACTAAATTTTCTCACGATTTGGCTTCGAGAAAAATAAATTTCAATTGAATATTATTAGGTCAAGAACTATTTGATAATGAGAAAAATGTATTCAGTGTTGATTAATGTTACGTTTAGTCGAGACTGCAAGTAGTAATTTTTCACGAAAAAATCAAACGAAGCATATAATAGCGAAGTAAGAAACTTACGTTACTAACGTCAAGTCGCTAGAAACGGACGAATACTCGTTTATTTGGAATCACTTGAGAATACAAATTCGGTTTGCGCATGAAATAATGATTAGGTACAAACGTTACCTCATCGTTCTTTATCCCTTTGCCAGACCATTTTCGTAGCTACTTTCACACGCATGTGCACGCGTATCGACACGCTTGTCGCTCAAGATCATATCGGAACTATTGTTTATGCCCAATACGTATAAGCTAGTATGATGTGGTATAGTACAAAGGGCTTTAAATTTTCATGATATATAGGAAGAATATTGCGCGATGCACTGACTTTGTAGGATGCGTGTACAGCGCATAAAAGAGTTTTCTGTGCTCTCTTGCGTGTGAAGGGAAGCTGGAGACGTCTTTATGCCGAAGTTCGAAAGTCCTTCGTTGATTTACGAGCCAACGTGCTGTGTCAACGGTTTATAGAACCCTACAGGAATGATCCTGCGTCGATTTTACGACAGTTCTCTCGCGCTCGAAACAGCCACTTGAGCGAGAACACTTTTCTCGTTGTAGGCTCTATGTTGTCTACGAGATCGCCGAGACATTCAGAATGTTGCCTACATAGAGCCTTGGGAAAGCGTGGGATATAAAGTTGAAAGCAAGGGGAATGTATCGATGCATTTATGTATCAAAAACTATCGTGCGTTAGTAGTTCATCGTCAAAGAATGATAATGACATCATGGATATATTGATTTTCGAATAAACACAAAACATTAGTAATCTATAGCAAATTTTTGCAGATTTGATTTATTTATGTTTTACTGTTTTTTTGATTATAATAATTTTTTTGATTATAATAATTTCAATTTGAGTACAAGAGCGTGATATATTTAAAGAAAAAGTTTTACGAAAGATTTCTATTAAGCTAGCAGGACAAAGTCAGCAAAATTAAACCAGATCTGTTGGAATATTTATTTTGTATTATGAATTGTATTATTAAAGATAATTTTGTACTATGTATCATTAAAAAAAATAATGGCGTTGCTAACTTAATATTAATCTGGCAAAACCACGTTAAAGTAAAAAAAAAAACATAAAATCAGAAATTAATAGGATTGAATTTGTATCTGTAATTAATTTATTAATAATAATTTTATAATATTAATATTTCCAAGAAAATTGTGCCGCTGTACACTTACTACATTAAATTGGCAGGATCTTAAAATAAAAATAAAAGTTTTAAAATAAAAAAAATAAGGGCAAAAATGAACAACACTGAATTTCATTTGTACCACTGAAAGTAATTTAAAAAGTAATGATTGGCCGCATTTTTTACTATTAAGCATTAGGAAAATAGTTTTGACTACCAAACTACTTCTCGAAACTTTAATTATTAAATATTAATTATTAAATACCAACTTTTTAACTTTTAAGGATGTGCAAACGAAAATTTATCAATTAAGGTCATTTCAATCTAATTTGCTCGTAGTTGGGAGATTAATGTGAACTGACATCAACTACAAGCAAATTAGATTTAAATAGTTTTAACCAATGGATTTTCATTTGCACATTCCGAAATAAATCGATTTCTCGCACACCCTTAATTAAAAAGTTAATAATATTGAAGTTTCGAGAACGGTCGACTTTGGTAGATAAGGTCAAAACACGAATATTATGTTTAAAATGATATTAATCAATTGATAGATTTTTTCAAAACGTATGAAGAAAGAAGAATTGCTCTTATTTTCAGCATTGTTAATTATTTCGAAATTGCAGTAATATTGTCGAAAATAAAGATAGTTTTCCTGCTGCTTAATGATAAAAAATGCGGTTAATTATTTATTTTTAAATTATTTTCAATGGCACAAATTAATATAAATTCAGTGTTCATTTTTGCCCCTGTTTTTTTATTTTGAAGTAATCCTGCCAGCTTAATACATACATATATTAAGTGCGCCACAGTTTTCTTAGAAATAGCACATTATAAAATTGTTATTAATGTTATAAATTAGTATAAATTCAATTCTGTTGAATTTTTTATTTTATTTTTTCTTTTATTTTGAAGAGTCATTAATTTAATATTAAAACAGTTTAATATTAAGCGCTATGATTTTTTTCAAAATACAAATAATACAAAATTATCTTTAATAGTACAATTTAATACAAAATAAGTACTTCAAGTAAATATTTCAACATCCGGTTTCATTTTACTGACTTGGCTCTGTTAGCTTAATTGAGGTTCACAAAAGTATTTTACGATTTCATGATAATGTAAGTCTTGTCGTAAATGACAATTCCGTGACACGTATTGATTGACAAGTAGACTAATTGGGCGATAAAAATGAGTGCTTAGAAGAAGACCCGTATTTTACTATCGGATTCTTTCGATTCTCTTAGACAGGTAATCATTTCTTCAAAAAGAACGGAGATAGTGCGAATTCCTATGCGGTAGAAAAATCAACGAGGAGGACCGGCAATACTCGTAAAAATAATGCAGTTCGTCGCTCATCCGTTCTTTCCCACTTCACAGGTCTCGTAAATCCTTATCGTCACTCTCGTCACGCAGACGTTCCTTTCCATCGAGCCCCGTCTCGTCGTTCACAACGCGGTACCTCGCATTATCTTTACTTCTCGCTTCGGAATGCGAGACGTCGTCGTGCCGTATAGCTTAACCCTTTCAACGAGCATGAGATAAACGTGTCGCTGGACACCTTTCGTGAAATTGAATAATTTTGAATCGTACTCATATCCGTCCGAATACACATCACGACACTTATCTTTACTCCTTTCGAAAACTTTCGAGGTGGTCACCGGCATTCGATGACCTCGAACGGCGAGCGAACGATCGATCGGGCGATCGAATACTTTTTAAAGACATTTCGTTGTTTCGAACCCATGGCTATCATAGGTTGATTAAACGTTCGTGAGACCGGACGTGTAAAAGGGTAGATATCGAAATAGGTAGAATTTCGAGAGACTCGATAACACCGATGCCACCAAAGCTGAAAAGACGTGTTTTCATTCCTCTCGTGCGGATTACACGAAAAAAAAACCTGTCGTGTTCACATATCTCGTAAAGAAAGTGCTGTTTGGAACGCCGATTTCTCGAGGAAATAAATATGATGTCAATATAATTTTATATGCTTCAATATATTAAAATAATATAAAACAGAATTAGGTATTAAACTAATAGGATTAAAAATTATTTAATATTTAATACAATTCTTTAACTAGAATTTGCAATATTCACGAAATTCTTAGATCTCGAAACTTTTTTTACTTTGTAATCTGAATCCACTATTGCAGTGTTAATAAAATTACTTTTTATTTGAGAAAACCATATTTTTCCTGATTGGTTTCGCTGTATTAGAAAACATTTGAAATTCGATAAAGTCGGATTAACTCGACAATTGCATTTCGCCGATGCTTCGATTACAACAAACTGATAAAGATCGGCTACGTTTGCGAAGAGAAAACTAGACCACTGTACGATTTACGATAAATACGATAGCAAACGTAGGTATCATCCGAGGTGTTAGTGTTCGCTCGCTGATCGCATCCTTTTGAGGAGCGTGAGATAGACGCGCTATCAGATGGATTTCGCCAAATTGAACGATTCCGTTTTTGCGGTCATATCCATCGAAGATGTTTTCTCTTTACGTGTCTCAGGATGCGACCATCTCGAACGAGAAATCGCGATTGGTTACCACCGACGTCCCGGGTTTCTTCTCGCGAGGTTACATCGTTTTCAGCGATTGAAAGTATCAATCTCGCTTAACCGCACTCATTGCGCCGCTCTGAGCATTGACTTCCTTAGTTATTCTTTTGCTTCGAAAGTACTATTCGTTATTCGCCAGAAAGAAAACGTATGTTCTACTACCTACATTCTCTGCCAATATTACCAATCATGACAGAAAGTATGCATCCAACAACGCTCTGTCTGTGTACCTCGTACTCTTTCTACGCTTATCATCGATTTTAATCGCTCTTAACTCGCTGCCTACGTCGTATCCTTAATTTCCATGAGCACGGGAACAACATTACTCAGCGAAATCTAGCTTTTACTAACTGACGTATCCGTTTATGAGGATCACGCTGTTCAGTTATCAGTTGGTGCGTATCGAGCATTCGAGATTTCCAGGGAGTTCGTGAATGTCGATCGAATTTACACCGATCGCAAACTTACTTTCTATCGATTAATATGCGGTAAAGTCCACCTCGTAAAGATTAAAAGGCGTTCAACGAGCTGTCGCTGGCAACAGATAATTGGTAACAACTAATGCTTGTACATGTCGATCCGCGCTATATATATGCTATATATCTGTGAGCCACATATGATCAGATTTCTCCTTTCGAAAGATCGACTTGTTTTCCCCTCGATTCGTTTTAAATCCTTTACGGTTCTGAACGCAATTAGGCGATTCTCCAGATGGCAGTTCTAGCGGATTACGTCGGATAGAAAGTATAACTGCGCGATCGAGTGCGATTTCATGTTAGCGAATAATACCGATGAGAGTTTAGCTCGTTAATTGTACCATAAAAAAGAGTCTATTGCCTCATATATTCACGCTCGAGCGCTACGTCTGGTTTCCGCCGTCACATTTATCGCGTTATTCCTCATCTCACTCTCCTTAATATCACAATGTTTGCCATGAATTTCTATCTATATAATATATAATAGGCATATTAATAATGCTTATAATTCATTGAAATTGAAATTGAAATTGTAAGCGATAGAAGGTGCATAAAGAGATGGTAAAAATAAGATAGATATATCACGACATAATAGATGCAAAACAATAAATAGAAAATCAACAAATGAATAAAGAAATGCAAGAACGTATAAAGAATGATGCGATACGTGAATTACGATTTATGCATTTAGCGAAGATATAAGACGTCATAAGGTCACACGCTAAGAGTGTCCCTTCTTCTACCGTACGCATTGCACGCACGCACATTTCTCTTCTTTAACAGTTACATCGGCCCCTATCAACGGTTCGATTATTTTTACCCCCAGCATCCGGTTCCCATACACCAGACGCGCGATACGCGCAGGAACTGGATCGTCGTTGGCGGCCGCGGCTACACACGGTCGCACATTTCTCGGATGATCGCGGTCGAATCCAGACGAGGATGGTTAACGGAACGCCTGAGATTTCTCTCTCGCGTGTTCTGTTATCTACCGTTCAAGTATCTGGTGTTGGATTTCCTCGCGCCTCTATGCCTCTCCGTACGCTCGCCTTCTGCCGCCGCCTTCTATTCCGAAGCCGAAGCTGCCGTAATATCGTCCCCTCCTATCTTTCCCTTACCTGGTCTGGCCGGGGCATATACCGGCACGCATTCCGATCAATAAGAAAAACACGCCCGGTAGACCGCAGAACGGTAGCTCATTCACACGGTCTTCCTCTTCGTGGCATCTCTTCTCGGACTGTTCGGACCTCGGTATTGCGCGCGAATGCGCGTACACGCGCAGCGGATGATTGGCGTGTGTGCGTGCACGTTTACCCCACGCTCGTCGACCCTATACCGCTCTTTCGCCGCGTACAATAAACTTGACTCGCGCCAGGATAATGCCTTTCTACTGGAAGTGAAACAACACTCGACGTGCCGTAGCGAGAAGAGAACCTGGAATTGCAGCTCTTGATGGATCCCGGGAATTGCCTCGGCGAGTAAGCGCCGCGATGCGAAGACGTGGAACGCCAGACAGACTTATACACAAAGGTGTGCGGAGTCACACAGAGAAAGAGAGAGACAGAGAACGGATCTTACCGCAAGCGACATGAAATCTCGAACGGTCTCTCGGACCAAAGTTTTCGGAGGCGACACGACGCCGGCACCCGCGGCGTCACGTGTCGGAACTGCGGCAAAAACGGTCCTAACGGAGTTACTCAGGAAGTAGTCTGGATTGCTTTGACAATTATTAAAGGAGAACGGCAAGGCAGATTGGAGTTTGCTCTTACCCGCTGGCGACTTCGCCGAGAAGTCATTGTCACGGAGAAATTGCTGTAACTGGAACTTGTGTTCATTTGCTAAATCAAATTTAAATCGGAGTGAAAGAGCGACGCGTCTAAGAATGTACGTAAGATGTTAAGTTCGAATGAAAGATGTTAAGTAAGATGTTAAGTACCTAATGAAAAAATGCATTCAAGAAGACGTTCGCTAATTTTCCGGAAGATCGTAAAGATAAAGTCAGTATTTTATTATTTCGATTTACATTCTCGACGATTTCTTTTTTGATGGAACGCGTTATGGTCGTGAAAAATTAAACGTCGGTCGTAAGGAATTCTATGCTGAAATTTATTTTGACTCATTAAAGCGCGCGTAGATAGCCACGTAACGATATCTAATACGAGGAAAAGATAGGGATTCCGAAAGAAGAGAGAGATAATATTGAGTTAAACTTTTAATAGATTTCTCTGGATAAGCATAATTACTTCCGCTTACCGGGATTCCGGCCTTGAACTCGGCGTACCTTCTCAGACTTTAATTAAGAAACTATCTCGCCTGTAACCTCGACATTATGGGGAGGAACGCATGCGATGGAGTATCCCGGAATTTTTACAAGGTCCTGGACGATGACTGACGATGATCGATGAGGTTCCTCCGTGAACCGTGGTCATTTTTAAATCTCCCCCTTATTCTCTGTAACTTACCGTGGTTGTAAATAATTGCAAAGTTATTGCCTCGAACTTTTGTCTAGATCTTTTAGTGCATATATGTTCTAAATTTATCTACATTGTTTGCGCAAATGTTGCTGCAATTGAATTGAATTGCAGTCGACAAAAGAATCGGAACGATAAATAAAAAACAATTCCATGAAGTAAATCTTTTGTAATGTATGAGAAATATAAGTTTTTTTCGCTAGATCCGCCTTCGTCGATGAAGCAGAATAGTGAGAAACAGTTACACAATATGTCGATACGGTCTTTCCATCAATTCTTGCCTGACGTTGAGCCATTCTTTTTCCATTGCTGCAACACGCCTATCCATAGCGAACATTGTTCCCGGAATGGTCGATCGTTTAACGCAGCCGATACGACTAATGCACGTCGAAAGCAGAGAAATTCGTTGTACGTGTGGCCGATACTCCCGGGAGCAAAAAGTTCGTAATTTATCGTTTCAGGATGTTTTCATTGTAGTTGGATGTTTTTAAACACCTTCCTTAATCTTTATCGAGGCCATTTTGTAGATATTATAAATATGTATCATTATTAAGTAAGAATTAGTACAAATTAATATATTTCTGTTTTAAACAGAATATTATTTAAACGGATTTACACATTTAAATACATAAACACATAAATATATGTGCACATATATTTTTTTGTAATACCGCGTACTAAATGATATCGTGAATGCGACAAATAATCGCTAAATTATAAAGATTTAAGATAATCTCTCTCAAATTGGCCTTCTCCTATATCTATCTACATTATTCTAACTACAATATAAATATTTATCGCAAAATTTTTAATATTTTCGAGTACAAAAAAGATCTTTTTCATTTACTTAGAGAAATGATATAAACATAGAAGTTTATAAATTTAATTTCTGAAACCTTGGAAAGAAACGTTCAATGACTTTTTGAAAGATTGCGAAATCCTTTTTACAAATTGTGTAATATTGTTCATGCTCTTCAATGTTTTTTGAATGGTATTTGTGAAGAGTGTGAAGTGAGCATAGTAAGATACTTAAGCATTTGGAAGGCCCATATCTGTAGAGCTATGGTGAGAAAAGGCATATGATTATCGCACCACACCGGTATCCCGCATAATATTATGTCATTGTGGTTTCATCTACTCTCGGACGGAATATCTCTGGGGCTTCGGACTTTGCAGTGAGATCCTACGTTCGCTGTTCTGTCTGTTTCTCGGGCGTTACGTGGTTTCGTCCAGTCGAGAGAGCGTGAGGATACGAAGCAATAACGGGGGGAACCGTCTAGAGAGGGCTCCTTAATAATACGTTCTGTTCTAACCTCTGTACCTCAAAGAATGAATCTCAACGTGAAACCGGACGATGAATCGTCTGAATGATCGGATATTCCTTCGAATCTCGGATCACGTTTAAACTTTCGAGATATCATGCTTAAACTTTCACACGGAAGCCCCTTTCGATGAATTTGTTGAAATGTAATCTAATTTTCGTACTGCAATATTTACGCTCAAACTTATCAAAAATGTATATCTGAAATTTCTGCAAATTATCTCTGACAGTTTATTAAATTTCAACCACTTGGATTCCAAGTTAATGCATTTTATTTATAAAAGCATTACTGATTATGCTTATTCGATTACGATAACTGTACGCAGTTTCTCGATCTTCAGCTGGGGGAATTATAGTATCAATGCGAAGTTCATGGCTCACTTCGCATCCAGAGATATATTTCGTAATCACAGTGTACGAGGGCCCGAAACCCTGCGCGAGATCGTTACCGATCGTCGCGATCGATATCTTTTTTGTTTACACACGATTAGTCTTGTGCGATATAATTGCACGGTATGATTCGGTGCGTCTCATAATTGTCCGCCTCTTTTCGCCCAGCGTCCGCGTCGAAAAAGAAGAATAAGAGAGAAAAAAACAGGTCGAGTTGCATCGATACGAATGACCTCGTGCACCCACTGCGCTACCCGGGATACCGGTCGCAATTAGTTTTCGACAGCTTGGTCTGTTCGGCGCGTATTTCTATAAGATCGGCCAATCAGCCCCGAAGCTAGACGTCTCTTCGTGCACAAGAATCGACGATGATATAGATGCGTCGTCGTCTACGTTCCGTTTAAGGAAGATCTTTAATAATCGTGCCTGTCTGACGTTCACGTTCGTGCCCGGAGTGATCGCTCGATCAGCACTTATGACTCCTGTGCATGCTGGCCAAAAACATGTCCTTCGCTCGCGCGGCCATGAACTTGTCGACACCTGTGATCCTCTATCGTTAGAACACGGGATATTAATGGCTTTAACGACAGCACGAGCTTCGATGAATACTATTTGTGAATGGACTCGACGTGATGAGATTTCCTTTGGATACAATGAATTATCACGAAATCAAGATTTATGTTTCTCGTATTGTTTAATAGTGTCAGTCGTTAATCATTGGACTACTGGGAAAATGTCTTCTCTCTTATTCGGATAGATTTGTCTTAAGGTATCAAATAAGAACAGCCTTTTCAAGCATGTATAACAATATGATATACAAGCACAACGTGAATACTACCTTCACATTCTCAAACACGAATGTTTCCTACATAGAAAATTGTGTAGACTATAAATTATTCAGACGAACATCGTTCTGTATTATTTTGACGATTGCTGATGATTACATCGATAGCATATTAGCGTGTAGTTCTTCAAAATCGGTCAATTCTATCAGGTTTCGAACGTTAATGAATTTAATTATGTCTTAGTTATCCGCCGTTAATCCGAACGAGCACGTTTCGCCGTCGATACCATCGGGATCCATAAATCAGTCTCGGCAAACTAGTGAGATATTCTCGTGGTCGATTCCCTGGAATATCGTCGCGCGGAGGCGCCGACTATCCTTGAACTTGTCGGCAGCTGCATTCCTCGCGTCTCGTTGCATTATGATTACACGCGAGCGTTAGTACGCGCCCGGCATGATCTCCTTTCCCAGTGCTCCCTCGATACTGTGAATTTTCGCACCTCGAACTCTGCGTGGCAGGAGAACATATCGCTGCTTAACGAGCCCATAAACATCGGCGGTAGTGCACGCTGGTTTTCACGTTAACAGCATCAGGAAGCGGCCGTACCTTTAAGGGTTGAATCGTGATCGGTTACCTCCTGTTTCTGCCACTCGATTTTCCCGCCGCTTAGTTTACCGCACCGGACGACGCGTTACCGAGGTGCAGAACGATTGTGCGCGTTTGTTACGGGAATCGTTTCGCAGTCTCCAAGTTCGGTGTGAAACGAGCATATAGAATCCGGACACAGCGCTATCAGATTCGAAACGTTGCGCGAAACAATTTCGCAAATGCATCAGCTATATATCACGGAGAATGCGAGGAGGCACGTCTTCCGCGGAGATCACTATAATTATTATTGTATATATATATAATTAAGGTATAACAGTCAACGAGCAACTGTTTGCAGATAGGTCGATCCTCCAACAATCATAGGAAGAATGGAACTATGATTTTTATAATATTTCTCTCATTCCTTTCTTCTTCGGTCCTTCTCTCCCACAATCTTTCTGATTCTCTTTTTCGTTTCTCTTTTTCTCCTTTTTTGCCATTCTTTTCATTTAGCACAGATATTATACACGCAGCCACGTTTCTCCCTTTCATTTTTTTTCTCTTATTCTCCTGCGTGACTCGTTCACCTAATCTTCGTGTTTTATTCTCCATTTTAGTCGAGAAGAATGTTTTTTTCAGCGTGGAATTTCCATCGCTCCACGTCCCAATATCCCGAAGTATGTAACCTATACTTCGCCGAGTTCTTGAAAGTGGCTCGCGTGCTTCGAAAGCGAAGTGAACGGGGCGGTCAAAGTTTCGAATGCGCTCGTGGTGTATATTTATGAATGGAAATAAATCTATCGAGTGGCGCTTTCGAGGTTCTCGAGAGATCGGCTCTCGAAGACTACCTTAATCCACTTCGTAAGCTGATTTTAGGCATCTCCACTTTTTATTTCAATCCTAAATTATTTCCTTGACGTAAAAGCTATTGCAACATTTTATGTTAATGCAAGTATTATTGTATTGGAATTATCATTAAAATATTAAAAAATATCTTAACATGCGTAGACAACATCATAGCTATTATCCAATTATTTTTTATGATATAAATTATTTATTTTATGCATTTAAATATTCGATATGAAAATAATTTTTACGTGAGACAGTTTTCTATGTTCTACGATCAGTTGTAAAATTGGACGATAATCATTGGACGACAATCATGTCATAATATGATTTCTTAAGAATTTAATTATTTTTTTCTGAAGTCCCTTTTTGGCGGTTATAACTTTCGTTTCGCTAACGTATTTCGCATCAAAGGACGCATCGTAACTTACGTCCCGTATCTCCTTACACTTATCTGCCAGGTTCATTGTACGTTCTCGCGTGGACTCGGCGTGGTTATCTATGTGACGTACGAGGCTTGAAGCACGCTAATATACGGTTAATGAAATGTTAAGTCATGTGCTCGCACGCACATATACCGATATCAAGGAGAACCGAAAATACTTTCTTCGGCTGGATTTCGCACTTCGTTTCGGCTCGTAATTTTTAGCGACAATCGATGCTTTTCGGGTCAATTGCCGCAATTATTTATTTTTAGATAAAATTCTGCATCTGTGATTTACGAATTGCGTCATTATTGTATATTATTCCATTATAGCGCAATAGTGTCGACTATGAAATTTTTGAACATTTGAACATGCATCCATAAATTATGTGAAACTTCTCTTGCAAAATATATCTATCTCATATCTATGAAAACATAAAATATACGATATTTAATATTTAGTATTTATATATAATTGATTTATTATATGTTTAATAACTTTCAATAAGTTTTTAATTTTCTTATATCAAAATCTTATTATTCAAAGTCGTTCACGATATCGATATGAATTGTAATATTAGCTATTAAAGCTTATTAAGATTTATTAACTTTATTAACTTTATTAATAATCAAAATTAAAGACACTGCTTATTATAAAGTAGTTTGTAATAAAGTAGAAACGCAAATCCCGTAAATCACATAGTAATGTAGAATTAATTCGAAGTTGAAATTGACAATATCCTTGTTAGAGGATTGTTTCTCGTGAAGCAGAGGAGTCGCGTAATTCGTGGCGGTTCTGGTTGTCTCGTTGGTCCGCATGGACAAGAATGCACGTCTGCGATTTGTGAATTACGGTCCAGATACTGCTTGACCCAACGATGGGCCTCCAGAATACAAGGGAGGTCAAACATCGTTTTTTCGTCGACATACCGGCTGCAGTAAAAGCAACAGAAGCAGCGGCGGGGAAGAATGTAGAAAGGAAGGGGATGCACCCTTCGAGCATAATTCATTGTCCTGACTGCGAGCCGTACGTATTTCCACACCGCAGTGCATCGCGCATTATCCAGATAATAGCATCTGAGATGATCATCTCGGATGACCGCTCATCGGCTGACCTTGCTGCTTGAAAAAACGACACATGGGACCAGCGCGCGGTATCTCCATCTTATTTTAGATTCAATAAAGGCTACATATTTCATCATTTATCCGAAGGCTTTTCGTAATTCAAGATTGCGCGTATGTGGCGCGCGAGATTTGCTATAAATGACGAATTCTTGACGCTTCCATTCGCCGCATCGGCACTTCGTGGCTTCTTCAAAAGCAATGAACGTAAATCTCGTTATCTTACGTATAATAAGTATCTGCAACGTACTTCTCACGGTAAGCCGTTGATTTATGTTAGTACACGCTAGATATCAGCCTTTCCCTAATGATGCGTTCAATCTATACTCGAAATTATTACGCGCGGCATCACGTTATCCAGCGCGTAATCTGCAAATAATTTTCAAATGAGGAGGAGGGACAACCCTTTCTACATTTTCACAATCTATATTTCTCATACATACAATAACATCGCAGAAAGGAATTCAGGCGTTATTTTTCACGTCACGTTCTGTTATTTGCGTGGTTTCTTCGCGCGGCCGTGCGAATGTCTGTTACGTATCTCTCAGTTATTTCAAGCTCGATGAAGATTACATATTTTACATTTTATCCGAAGGCCTTTAGTAATTCAAGGC
This sequence comes from Cephalotes varians, assembly GCA_037157785.1. Classification (NCBI taxonomy): domain Eukaryota; kingdom Metazoa; phylum Arthropoda; class Insecta; order Hymenoptera; family Formicidae; genus Cephalotes; species Cephalotes varians. The sequence continues at coordinate 891,369 of JANQDE010000047.1, forward strand.
TATACGCGGGAGTGAACGTAATACCGCACGTGTGGGTCGGCCACGCACAAGAGATTTCAATTTCCTCTCGCGCCTCTACGCGCTTGTATCGACCGCACCTCCGTCTATGTCGCGTACGCATTTTGTATACTCGAATAATCCGATAGTGGGTATCTAAATAATAAAATACCGGACTATAAAATTCTTCTAAAGCTGCGGACGCGCGCCTTTTGAAAATCCGAGAATCGGAGAGAGAACAATTGTATTATCTATGTATCATCGTCGCTCCTCGAACATCCGCGCACTTTTGCCCTCCATTTTTACATTTATCGGCCAAGAGAATGCCACTCGTCGAGACGACGTGTTTATGCTAAAACGCGCCTCTCTCTTTTTCGCCGAAATGTAACAGGAAATCTTTCGACGGGAGACGATACCGCGATCACTTTCGGAATACTTCGGACGCGTTTACATAATATTCACATAGAAAACCGCGTTAGGAGAAGTTATGCTTTATAACAGACAGTTTTATTTCCCACTAGCCACGTCTTTATCAGTTTCTGCCACGCAAATTAGCAAATCTACCAGGAACCGGTTCGATCAGCTGTCACAGTTTCCTATGTGCATTCTACATGAATGCTTAGATGGGTTAAGTTACGTCCTTAGTTTCTACATGATAACTAATCCACTTCACGACAAACCGATCCTTCCATACATCGATGTAGGTTTTGCGCACATAAATCGCGATTGGACGAACGAGACGTTCTCGCAAGTCGTCAACAAAGTCATTTGTAACGGGCACGAGATTGAATGAAGAATACATCATTACCGGTTACATCAGCAACATCTGCTGTTACACGTTAATAGTCAATTCGTCAATGATACTTGGAAGAGTATATATATGCAAATCGCGCGTATACTAATACAGAAATGAGTTCCACATTGTTGAAGTAATAAGTATTCTGCTCTCGATTAGTATAAGGCAACTACGCAGAAATATACAAAGCTTCCTGTATTGGAACAGGATGCACTCGCAAAATATAGCAAATGCACGCTCAGTGCAAATGCACAGTAATTACTAGTACTACAGTAGTTAAAGCAAATACGCGCGATTGACGTACACGCATTTAACCAATCTCTCGTCTGATTAGAAGTGCAATTGAATGAAAATATTATATGCAATATTGTATCGTTCGCAATTTGCAGCTATACGCAAACTAACGTACATTTTTTTTTTTTTTTGCGTTGTGTGATCGTTCGATAGACAATTTTCTCGCCAAATCAACCCTTTGCTGGGTATACTTATATCGATGATAAGGTGGTAACGCGACACTGTAGTTATAAGAACGATACGTTATCGTAATATTATTTGTAAGGGTAAATGGTAGTAGTTATTGTATTCTAACAGCTGCGTAGTCTGGCGGCTCTCGCTGCTAGTGGTAGTAGGCAAAAGCATGATAGGAGTCCATGATATATGCCGCTTGTGGGCTTTGGGCGAGAGATGCAAACTATGGTGTATCGTCGACACGCACACGCCGATGCTCGCGCATGCATATTCTCACATTCGCGAGCATTCGCGGATGTACAGGCGGAATTATGCGTGTGCTAGTGCGCGACGCACCGCCACAGGGACACGACATCGCGCCACATATACACGCGGGTACGCGCGCTCGTGCTAGTCAGGATGGTCTCAGGCGGACATAAAGGTAATTGCATAATTTAGTGCGAGGCATTAAACATTCGCGTATTGCCTCTCGCTCAATTCTCTTCGAACAGCGATCCACTCCGGGACTTCTCTCTTCTTCTTGTTTTTCTTCTTTTTTACGCCTCATGATCGTTCCACACCTCCGCGGCCCGCGGGCGCGAAGCGGAATCCTTTTCCTCATCGCGCGAGCGCGCTTACGTTTCTTCGCCTCTTCCTGGTGCGAGCGCAGCCAGCGACAATCACGTGAGCGCACATATGTATACGTCATAGGGTTCGAGAGGATGTATCGTACACGTGGATCGACAGGAAAAACATCGAGGAAGAGTAAGTGTTCCTCTCGCAGAAAAGATGAGTATAGGATGAGGCGCAAGAAAAGGGAAGATATTTGTATAACGATCATAAGCTCACGCGGAAAGAATATATAACGGAAGAATAATGCAATTACCGTTTACTGATTAACTAATAGAATGATGAAAAGCGAAACTTAATGTTCAGAGAAGAAAGAAAAATATATGGAGACTGTAAATTCTAAATGAAGGTGCGAGACGGTAAACTCTATGTTGTGAAAATATGCAGTACGGAAAGTTTAATACGGTGCACGCATATGTGCGCATATATCAATTTATAGATTCTCAGGTAAAGAACGAGTAACGTTCGCGTATACGCAGAACCGAAGAAGTGGAAGAAGAGAGAATAGATTGGACACGAGGTTGCATAAAACGTATTCACGTACGTCACGGGCAAGGGCGCTCGGAAATTATGCGCATGTACAGCCATGCGAAAAGGGCACGGAAAGTGCAAAGGGGGAGTAACCGCTGAGTCTCATCGCCGAGGGAGGAGGATAGGGCGAGAAATTTAGATAAGGCTGATAAGGACGGAGACGACAAAACGAGGAGAAAAGGGGGAGAAAAGAGAAAGAGCCGAGTGCGGCAGACGGTCGAAGCGGGGGCGGGAACAGGGGGTCCGGCGAGGAACACGAGGGAGAGAGAGTATGTATGCAAGTACTAAGTGAGTTATAGCTCTTGGGCAGATATATCAACTCCTTCATTTCCGCCGCAGACGCGACCGGGCATCCCGCCCCGACGGCAACTTCTCCCGGGACCGGTCCCAGTAAGTTGTCGGATTCGCGGTATACGCGCGTACCGGATGGCGCGTGCACTCTTTAAGCGCTCGAGTATAAATGAAGCGCAAACGGTTCGCCAGGCACCGTTCGCCGGAATCGCGTACTGTCCGCAGTCCGCGAGAAATCAGCAGCGATTCATGAACCGCTCTTCTCCGAATGTCGAAGAACACGTCTGAGTAGATGCAACTTATTTTACTCTCGAATACTATTATTTTTTTCAACCTTATAGAATAATGACCGTCATCGCGCCATTGATGAAAGGTTTCGTACGTTGCTAGAGGCATCGTAAGGCCCGTATTACAGCTGATGGGCTTGTATTACGTGTTGGAATAAGTCCAAAGAGTTCGTTTACAGATACAGACAGTTCGCAATTTCCGGTTCACGCGAACTCGAGAATGACGAGTCGACAATTTGATCGTGCCCCTTGCTAGACGATTGACTTCTTGCCATCCCGGAAATGCGGTACATTGCGGTTTAACATCCGATCGAATGGATTCGCTCGCACGAGAATTACGCAATGCGCGGGATAATGGCAGCGATTGATATAATTCATGGAACAGAGAACTCCGATATGTTAAAATCTGTGCAAAAGATAAAGATACCAGACGCGGAATGGCATAAAACGATTTCTTGCTAGGAAGACTGTTATTTTCTTGAGTCTAAACGAACATTCTCAATTATTTAAAAAATATCGAAAATTCTAATCGATATTTTTTAAATAGTTAAGTAGAAAATTAAGCGACATAAAATCATTATATTGAAGAAAATATGGAAGTTACTTCTTTTAATAATAATCTTTAAGAGGAGATAATTGATACAAATGCATTGATCCGAAAAATAAATATATAGAATAGAATATATATACGCATATAGATACAAAATGGATATTCAAGGAATTCAGAGAAACTACGTATTGTTATATCACTTATTTATTTCTAATCTAATGACTCGAACAAAGCTAAATAGTTAGTTGGTAATCAGAAACATTAAGATTATATTAAAACAAAAAATTACGTTAAGCTCATGAAAATCTTCCTACGATTTTGATAATGTTAAGATATTTTTAAGATTATTCATACAATCTTTAAATAAGTTGTGTAGTCACGAATCCACACGGTAGAGACAAGTATAAATTAACTCGATAGAGAGGCGCCAGAAAGATCTATTAATTTTATTGCTGCATTCACGCGATGGAATTCTGAGCATTTCCGATTTCGATTTCATAGTGCCAAATCTGTTTGTACAACACCTTTGTCACTATGTGGCTATAAATGTCTAGAAGGTGGTCGTTCTCGTCACGCTTTTTTACACCAGCGGTCAAAATTCCGCAGTTTCCGGAGCGACAACAAGCGTAATATTAATGTGCGGTTTCCAAAATCGACATCTCAAAGCACCGCAAAATCAGAATCTACATGTGATATCTATATATTTAAACAATTAATAAAACTAAATTCTCTAGATTCGTTTAGTCATTCCTTAATATCGCATTTCTTTAGTGCAATATTAATGTCATGGCAAAAATCTTTAACGATAAAGAACAAAAACTGATAAATTATTATATAAAATAATCTGATACGTTAAAAAGAAAAAAATTTGAAATTATTTGAAAAATAATTCTTTGAAAATGTTAAAAAATGTGTAATTCAGGCTGTCGCGATTTTCATCATAAATCTTCTAATACTGATCAGTGGCTAACGATGTCAGATTAAAAGAAAACCATCGATACTTCGTATTATTCCATCTTATATTCGCTTTAAATTTGTAAGGTAGGAAGAGAAGTCTTCGGGGCTTAAGACGTATTACCTTTACATGTATTTCCTTTACATATATTTCCTTGAGAACGAATCATTGCGATCCGGTATTAACGCCTCGACTCGAAGCTGAGCCGGACATACAGCTGATTTCTCGACAGTTACTTGCGCGGCTCGTTCGACGCGTGCATTCGAGCCGAGCGGTCTCTTAAGCCAAGAAACATTTGTGGCAATACTAATTTTATTTTTCGCATCCTGACGCAGCCGCAGGATATATGGTCCCATCGTATTTAAAAATTTGCATAATGGCTCCTTGACATGTTTATGTACACACGCCGGGGTCTCCGTCTTTCCTGCCAACCCCCAAGCCCCCTTTGAACCTTGCGACGCCGTCCGCGTGAGACGTGCAAGTCCGCCTAACGTGAACGCACGCGCGACTCTCGGAGAGGACAAAATATAATGTGAAACGACCGGCAGCGGAATCATCCCGCGAAGTCGAGCTCGAGGGATTAAAAATGCCATCATTCGCCGAGATGTCATAAATATACGATTTGTCCAGGACAGACCATACCGCACGATACGGGTTAATATCGCATCTTTCATACCTTTTTCAACCGGCGTTTAAACCGCTTTTGAATCGATGTTGATCGTCAAAACGCCTTGCAAATAGAAAGACAAACAAACGCAGTTTAAATTTTGGATTGAAGAAACGCGATCTCTTGAGCACATAATCGAACACGCTGATAGACCTTTCAACTTCAATCGAGAAAATCTAATAAAACTGATATCACATTCGTTTCCGACGCAGCTTTGATGCAATGATAAAAAGCACGCAGATGTTAGGGCTAAAGTATTAAGAGCACATATCTGCAGCTGTAAATATTTACGAGCGCAGATTACGTTCTGCCTACATGGTTCACAGAGACGGAGAGCACGTAGCATCGTCACGTATCCTTGCCCTCGAGAAATGCCTCTTACTCCCACACATTGTATCCCTCCCTMCCCCCCGTCTTTCCACGCTGTCACTCAAGACATTATTATAATCTGCATTCGCCGCGGAGATCCATTACTTTGCGCGCTGTATCGAGACGATAGTAACATAGCTTAGTGCTACATCGAAACATCCAGCTAGCCAGCCGTCCGGCGAGAGCGTCTCATTCCGGACGCTGCGGGGATTATTTGCTACGTTGGCGAACGCGACAAACGCAAGCAGATCGAGCGCAACGGTGACGTCGGATCGATTGTACATCGACGATCCAGATGTATCGACCATGCGGGCACGCAATTTACAAGTTAAGCGTTTCCACTCGTGCGCCGTGCGTTCTCCGTCGGGCGTGATTTGCGCAATAGAAACGAAACACCGGCCGTTGCGCTGCATGCGAATGGTCTTTGCGGCACAGCATGCCTGCGCACACGCACGCACGCATGCGGTCCGATACGCGCCGATACGTGTGACGGATGATCACCGCGAACGCACGATTTAATTTCACGGATATACAAGCCCGGAATGACTTCGTCTCGAGTAGCGGGCGGATGGTGATGGCGGCGCTCGATTTCTCGATGGCCGATACCATTCCTCGTCAGTCCAGTAAGTGGTTCTTAATTGCTAGATATTTATGACTTATTCATGGTCATCTCTCGTGATTGCGCGCGGCAGCCAGTGTCAGTCAATAAACTATCTTTGAAATTTTATTGGATTATGGATCAGAGGATATCGCAACGCGAATAAACATACAATAAACCTCATATTAGAAAGACAAAATACAGGAAGGGACTAAATTTCAAACTATTGTCAACTGTTTTCAAAAGGAGGTATAATACAGATTGATCTAAAAATTGTAACTGATCAGATTTATTTAAAATTATGACAGTGATATAAAACGATTGAATTAAGTGTATATCATAGGTACAAAACGATAAAGACTCTCTTATAATCCTGAGAATGACGCTTTCCAATAAAATTAGGAAAATCAAGTTCTTAATTCGTTAAATATGCAAATGATCATGTATATTTTTGGAAAACGCAATGGTGTCAGTGTTGAACGGACAAAGCGTTTTCATGACGCTTTCATAAAGATGCATTCGAGGAGATAGAGAAAACAGATCGTCCAGATTTGGCTGGGTCTGGTCAACGCTCCAGGCGTACCACGCCCCGTGCACGCGCGTCAATATATACGGCATATATATTTATTCATAATGCGTATAAAAGAGAGAGCAAGAAAGGGAGAAAAGAAAGAAGAAATACGGGGCGAGGGAAACAGCGGAAAGTAAGCGCGCGGATGATGCACACATGTATGTGCGCACGGGTTCGACTCCCCCGCCTTGAAAATGCACGCTATTCCATTCCACACACATATAATTAAGAGCCCTAAATCGCGCGAGATCGCGCCTCAAAGGGCGTGTCCACGTATGTTCTCGACCACCTATCCGTCCCACCAGCTATCGAATACCCATTCCGCCCTTTTCCCTCCACTCGCCTTTAGCTCGCTCTCGAACTTACGCCGTGCCGTATCGAATCCCTTTTTAATTTTGTGGTCGACATGTGCGACCGTTACTTATGGGGATGAAGTACCGCAGCGTGCAGAAAAGTGCGAAAGGGAAATGCACTTGAGGGCATATGTACGAATCGTATACGTATGAAAATCAGATTATTTCAAGACATAAATAATCTTGCATAAATTTTGTTGACTGGGATGACGTGTTTCGTTACATCGTAAATAATTTAATACATCAATATATTTTCCGAGAAAAAAGTTTGTCATTAAATGTGATATATTTAAATATTTTTTCTCTCTCGGTATCAACTCTTGTTGAGCGATCGTTTTACCAAAATTTTCTGATTTAACAACGCATCGTTCAATTTCACGGTGTAGTTTTAATGGCAGATCGATACCATGTTTCACGGTTGAATCTCGATGCACGGAAAGATCGATTTTATTATTCTGAGAATTTCGGCCAGTTATGCGAGATTCGATCACACGCACTCAACAAAACGAGCTGTGGAGTTAATATCGAAGTTTCATACTCGTGGATGCAACCTATCTCGCGAGCACCATCTCTACCCTGGGATCGGGCCAAGGGGAGAGAGTGTCGAAGTTTTATCGGGAGGAGGTGCGAGAGAATTGTGCGAGGAACGAGAGAAACGGGTCGATTGATTTATAGTGCGAAATGGATTTCGCGGGGAGGAGGCAACGACAGGCAGCGTTGGGTTCGATTAATCTTAAATTTATAGCCGCAATTATCTATCTACGAAATATCCAACGGACACCGAGAGAGAAAATGCAGTCAACAGAAGACTTATGAAAGACTTATGAAAACTTCTTATATGTAATACTGTAATTACAATTATGGTCTTAAAAATTTAAATGTTTGTTCTTAAGTAACTTGATCTAGTCGAACTATTACATTCGCGTAAAAATCTAAGATTGTCCTGGACAGTTTCGAGAAAAAAAGGGTGAGACGTGTTGGAAAAAACCGATTATAACGAAATAACGTTCGATGTTTAATCGATCGCGCGAGATTGCGTGCATCAAAAGCACAATCAGTCTTCCTTCTTGTCTTTCGTGATTAAAGTCTTACGCCAGACGTGAAGCCTTAATGTGTGCGCAAGACAGCGTTTTTGCATGTAACGCTACGAGATTGTCATCATCCTGTTATGTTCATTATATCACACAGAATTGAAATTTTTATATCATTATATTAAATTATGATATTGCGTTCTTATGAGAATATCTGATATTTTATACTTCAAGAACTTAATTAAAATCGAACATTTTATCATCGAGAGATCTGATCATCAAGATTAAGTCATTTTCGAATTATTATAAGCAATCTGTAAATTGACTACTTATATCATATAGAAATCGCGCAATCGTGCAATCGTATTTACACGCATATCAATCAAAAAGTAAAATCTTACGTTTATTACCGACGATGATGAGGCGGCAATAGAAGGATTATTTCTTTTTGCTATCGATTTCCGGCAAAATTATTATTGACTAGAAGATGAATTCTCTCTGACCAAAAGAAAAAAAAAAGAAGAAAATTATGGATACAAATTTTATTGAAAAATACGTAAAAAAATTAAAACAGTATTTAAAAAAACAAAACAATTAGAATCAATGGAAGAAAAGGATATCTATAGTTCATTTTTATCGGATAAAATTTTAAGCTTGATTTAAATTTGTAAGAATACATAGTATTGATAATACAGTTTGATTTAATTCAAAAGTTTAAAATCAAATTTAATCAAATGATTTTAAATATCTACTCGCAATTATATCCGATAAAAGTGGAGCAGCTTGTATAAAAAAATAAGATCGTCTGTATAACAAAATAAGATGTTTTTCTGACGATAATAAAAAACAGAAAATATACAATTAATATCACACTATTGTAATACGCTGTTGTATTTTAATTAATATATGCGCTCTATATATATATATATATATATATATATATATATATATATATATGTATGTATGTATGAGAGTATCTATATAATAGTAACTTGCGTTATAGAATAATCATTACATGAATTTAAACGGCTTTTCATGTCAACTTATCAGATGATGCCGTCTACTTGAAAGATTTAAGTAATCCGTATTTCTGATAATTCCATGTTTACATTGACAATATCGTCGCCTGACACGAAAGTGCATGTGTAATAACATTCAGGTTCATAACTTAATACACCTAATTCCTCCTTCAGCGACGACTAATTATAGACGATAATTCTACCAAGAATATACTCCGACTTAATCCCAAACCACCCAGCTATGCGTTCCTACGCAACGAAGTTGGTTCGAAGATTCCCAAGAAGCTAAGTCACGTCGAGCTTGTTTCATATATTAACTCGCGGTTCCATTACGCAGCAATTTCATTAATATGAGAATAAAACAATTAGAATTTGACAGATGGATATATGATCTTCGACTTGTGTACCATGTTATTCAACATTGAAGTACATTTCTCTTTATCTTATCTCAAATTATCAATATGTCAAATTGTGTTCTTTAGAATTTGAATGATGCTAAATATACATACATATGCATAATATGCTAAATATTCGGATTAATTTCTTGCAATTATGATGAGCCATTCTCATTTTTTATTTCATCAGTATATAATTAACATCAATTTTTTAAAATATATTATATTATCAGTATATTAAATATATTAAGAAATAATGTGATGAATAAAATAGAGATGTATGGAAAAGGAGAATATTAGAATTTAAATTAAAAATCAAACGACCGATTATTTTAATTATGTTGTCGAAGAATAGATAGACCATAACTTCCTTTGCGAAATCCCAGGTCCAACTCGTAAATCTCGTTCACGAACGTAACCAGTCTCCCAACGGGACTTTCCAGCGAACTATTGATCGCGAAGTAATGAGCGTGACAAGAGTTCTGGGTGATCAGGTAAGCGGGAAGGGGGACAAAAGCAGCGTCTAGGGAGATAGGTGAGGAGCGCGATAGTCATAATGCCGTTGTTCGATGCCGACAATGGTGCTTAACGTTCGCCGCGGTGACAGTATGAAATCCGCTCTGGTGTCCGAGAGTGTCTCACTCGCGTAGAACCGCCGTGCGCGGCAACTGGGTCGAGGTTTAATCGTAAAATTAGCATAACTCCTTCTTCTCGGCGGTGAATCCATCGCCCAGCCGCTATTGAGAACGTTACTGATCCGGTCCTAAGAGAAGACGATGCTTTACGACCACCCAATATGATCGTCTAGAGAATAGAAGCTGATTCCGTCCTAACGGCGCATATGATATCGTAGATATCCGAATACGTTCTGCCAGAAATGTTTTATAGTCTTGATAGGATGAGACAAATTTCTATTCGCTATACATACGGTCGTCGAACGAATATTAGAATACTTTATTTAAAAAATGAGACAGCGACATCATAAAATACAACAAAAATAAAAATATATATTTTAGCAAAATTTTAAAACTTTGACTTATGCAACTGAATTAAATGAAACATATATATATATATTTCATGAATTTTATATTCTTCGTCATAATAATTCATTAACAGCTGAATCAAGAAATCTACGAATCATAATGAATTGTATTGCTTGTCGTCATAGTTACAACAAAGGTTTACAATATCATAAAACGGAACATTAACTTACAAAATTGTATGCTCGGTCAGCGAATAGGTCACTACGTGAATTACGCACAAGTCTGTTAAACGTTACCGTATACCGTTTTAGAGCTAATATTTTACGACAGTTTAGCACGAGTGTCAGCGAAACGACAATGGCAGACTTCGTTACAACTATTATCGCTTAGTCATATAACGTAGCAGGTTTACAATGTGCTACAGAGACAAAATAAATTTTCGCGTGTTCTTTATTACGGGAATAATGACGAACTTTTTAAGTCATTCGACAAAATATTAGTGGCATAAAACCATTATTAGTAATTCGATAACCGAGAGAACAGTGGAGATGTAGAAATTGTCGTGGTAATTTGAGAGGCTATGCGCGATCGAAATGGGAGAGATTGGAATTCGATTTCGTTGTGAATTCACGATCCGTCGTTCAATTTCGCCGTTGGCATGCGACTCGGATGCAGAGGCCAGCTTAGATAGTGCAAACAATGATTTACGGCAGTCGTGTATTACAGGTAATGCCGATAACGAGGATAGATCCAACTAATGCGCCATTGCGGGAATCTTCAAATACCGCGGATACTGAACAAAAACGGGATCCCGCTCTCGCGGAATTATTGATCGCCGGTCTGTTCTCACTCACTTAGCTCGCCGTTCGTCTTGTTACTCCTTGTTTTGTCTTGTCCGCGGAACGCATAACGCAGGTGGGGCTCCTCTCCGATTAGTTCGCCTCTCGGTTCCGCCTCGACGGACGGCAACGCGATCGATCATAGCCACGGAGTGTAGATCGGGAATTCAATACGATTCGCGTTATTCCGCTTTAAGCAGCGTTACCGCCGTAAGTCGCGGCACGTTCATTGGATTCGTTCACACTCGCGCCGATCCCGCTCGCACGCCACGCGAGCGTTAAAGGCGAATTAAGCCGCGGTGCCGTGGTAAATTTTATTAGCGACGTGTTGTGACACCGTAACTAGAACCCCGCCTACCTCGACTGCGATCCTGAAAGGACCTCTTTCAGGCAAGGGAGCCCTTTACGCGTCGCGATATCCCGTAAATAATGAAATTTTACGACGCGGAAACCGTATCTGAAACAACGCGCCGCTGCGCAACGAAAAGGTAGAATGTAAGTTATAAGGCGGGCATGGCTTACGGGCTGGGCAACGGGTGCGAGGCATTTATCGAGTCGCCAAAGGTTTATGTCGATTCCCATACATACACGCGAGCTAAAATCCCAAGCGAAACGAGTTTCACTTTGTTGCAATTCCGTTGCACGCGCCGATGTCGCCGTGGCATCGGACGATTGATGTCGACACGATATTTTGTACGTTCCTGTTACCGCGTTATCTCCATTTTAATCGAAAGTCGATTCGCGGTTTCGAATGCCGAATGTCCAAGTCGACACGAGAAATTGCCATATTTCCGTTTCGATCGTAACAATCCCGCGGTACAGGACTTTGTATGGAATTGGTATTTTTAACGCTCTTTTTGCTGGCTTAATTGAGGAAACATACCTCCATATTTTTGTATGCTTTTTCTTCTTAAGTGGAAAAAAAGTACAAAACGCTTTTATCAAAAGTATATTTTTTGACCCATTTGAAAATGACATCCTTCTCAGAAAGAATTTAATTTTTTCTGCATGACATTAAAATTTTTGACATTTAAAGTTTAAAATTAACGTTTTGAAAGTTTAAATTAAATTTTAAAATTAAAGCCAATTTTTTAATTTAATAGCTATTCTTTAGAAATTCTCTCATTTTCAATACTAAGTAATCTCGGTTGAAATTTTCGACAAAAAAAATTCATAATTTCAATTTTATTGCAAATTATATTTTTAAAATGTTATGTAAATTTTCTGCGAAGAACATCCAGTTATATCAGAGATTTAGATTAAAATCCGAATCTGTCATTATCGTAAACTCAAAATTATTTCCAAAGATACAAAGTCGCTACGAAGTGTTGATAGTTTACTGAAATAATATTGAATGTATCGATGTCAATGGGATACTTCGTCGTGTTCCCAACGAGGCACTCTACGCGAACTTTAGAAAGTTCTGCATATTATTGCGGGGCGAATGGATCCTTAGGGCGAGACTTTTAAATGGAAATGACGCTACCTTGCGCATCGCTTTAATCCGGGAGTAGCGGCTCGCTGTTTTCACCGCGCGTCGCGCGATGAACGCTATTATAATCCGGACCTGTATTTCTGACTGACTTCCAGAGAGACGGACCCCCTTGCAGAATTGAGTCGAGGATATGAATAATTCATGCGTGAACGGGCGGAAAGGGGCGGCAGGGAGGGAGGAAAGGGGGGATTACAAGAAGGGCCCCGTTTAATGCGATACGCTGGTTAAGGCGCGGCAGTTTACTGAATAAAATCCCTGATTGACCGGTGGCAGGGTGGTGACGGTGGTAGAGACGGTGACTGAACGGGCAAGAAAGCGTCGAGCCATATATACGCGGTGTGCTCGAGTATTCCTCATCGCTCGCGCCGATCGTTGGGTCGACGTATCGTAACGTAACGACGAGAGAAATCCGCGCTCATTTCTCGACGAATGATTTATCGAATGATTCTCGTAGCGCATAATGACAGGGGGAATTAATGCGCCGAGAATTCACAAAGAGACGCGGCGCGGATGCTTCTGTGGATACGATGTGACAAAACAGTAATTGCATCCCTTTCATCATTGAGAGTGCTATTAATTAACGTCAGTTGGCATGGGATGATAGCAATTTTGCAATAAAAAGGAAGCCGTCGAGTCGGTCACCGCGCATTATGTAAAGGTGGGTCATTAATTACAAAGAGTAGTACGAGTCTGCCAGCCGCAAAGCACTTTACAATCAGCTGTTACAAAACCGCGATGACAGCGGAGACAGGCAAGAAGTTCTGCGGGACGCGCTGTCCTAGAAGGAGCCACTGTCCTTCCACCTTTTACCTCTCTACGCAGTACCGGTCGGTGGTTATGATGACTGACAGATAGAATTAAATTCAAAGAAGAAAGCATCGGCACGAATAGACCTGGATATTCTTGGACGGGCATTGCGGGCAATCACGAAGTCCTCTTATATAATTACTCCCAATTATAAACCCGTCTTCGCGTAGCGAACATTCTCACGAAAAGTGGAAAGTTACATATACGTCGCCTTCGTGAATAATTCCGTGCCAAGTATTCGACAATGTCGAGTCGTTTACGAGATTCCGCATCATCTACGGCCGTTAGCGCGAAGACAAGCTTGAAGATTAGACAGAAGGGAGCCGATGTGGAGCGGGCTTTCACGTGAAATGCACACTTCTGTGCGCATCTAGCTAGGAAAGACGCGCAGCAGGACTAGCGTAGAAACACGAGAGCATGTTTTGTGGGAACATACGGTAACCGAATACACAAACAGGAACCTCCGACGCGGCGAAGCGAAGCCACTCTCTTCTTTCTGGACAACGGAGAAGTCGAGGTGATGGCTTGTGTCAGTTCGCCTTATCTCACCAGGACCATCTACTACTACTTCTTTTCACGTTGTTTTGCAAACGTCAGAGGCACTCGTACGGTCTCTCGCCATCGCATCGACCCCGATCTGTAACGTTCATCATCGATTGACCAATCTCGCATTTTGATTTTTGAAATATCTTCGGACTTCTCACGGCTTTCATGGATTTTCGGCGTGGACGAGCATCCGCATACAATCGGAAACTATAACCGACTATCACGAATTGCTCGAGGAACCGGTCGCTGTCATCTCGCATGAGAATTCAGAATAAACGTAAAGGCAATTTTTATAACAGTTGAAGCTGGAATCTGAGATCTCTTGTATTAGGTTGAATAACTTTTTTATGTATTCCAGGCACAATATCGAGTTAAGAAAAAAAAATATACCAAATTTTCAAGATTACTAATTTTTTTATTACTATTAATGTTTGAACTGTATAATGTTAAATTATACAATGTAAAATCTGCGTTATGATAAAAAATCGTTTTAATATATAAAAACAGCAAAGGCAACCATCAAGTCTAAAAACTTCACGCTATTTTCGTCAGCTTAATGAACAGGTCGACCCCGCTAAATCTGTGGTATTAAAAATTAATGATGTAATCGACACGCGATATCTGCGAGTACGAACAATTAATTATCAACCGTTGTTCGCGAAATAGGATCAAAGTATTGTCAGATCACAAAATGGACACGACTTTAATCTTGCGTAGTCTCGGCGCATGATGTCCGGACCATGACTGGCATAACGAGAGAGGGAATCATTATCAGATGACACCCATTATTTCATTCGTCCGTCCGTTCGATTTAATTACATATTCAATTTGGTTCGACCTTATCGCAATCGCTCGCAGGTTTATTGAACACAACGCGCTTAATGACTTCTAATTCTCTGAAACGTTCTTGACTGCCGTTGGCGAGTGAACCGTCGCCGATAGAAGACAATACCTTGCGCAACTATAATTCCACGACGGACTTTAATTGCTAACGGATCAAACAAGAAAAGCGTTTTTACTTGTAAGATTATATAACTTCCTCAAAGGCTCAGCGTTTTTAGCTTAAAGAAGCGCAGAACTTTGCCATTAAAAGACAATGACTGACACATTGTTCTTTAACGGGCATTAATTGGCGGCGGATCAAACAAATATTTCACGTTGTTTTAATCGGTTTAGTGTTTTCTATCCATTTATTGCGTTTCAAGCGCATATTTGCGTCCTCAAATTTGGCAGGAATATCGGGAGCAGATATACAGCAATCATATGAAGATGACTGTTTTGTAACCACTTTTAAACTAGTCAGCAAAATCAAACCAGATTTATTAGAATATTTAATACTTATTTTGTATTAAAGATATGTAATTTTGTACTATGTGCCATTTCGAAAAAAACTATAGCTTAATATTGAACTAGTACAACCACTTCAAAATAAAAGAAAAGGCAAAGACAAAAATGAATAGAATTTGTACTAATTTGTAATTGAAAATAAGTTAATATTTTTTATATTAATTTACTGAAATGTAATTCCTTTTCGATTCTGTCCGAGAAGAAAAAGAATCGAGTGATTCGAATCGAACGATTCAAGTAACGCCGTAATACATCACTTATTCGTCGATATTTAATAATTTTGCATATTTTGCGTAACTCGATGTCAGGAGTAACAATTCGTCGCGCAAAGCATTAATAATACAATTTTATATTCGCGATATTTGCGAGTTCGATACATGTTGCACGTGCGATATTGAATTTTAGTTGTGCATTTTTGATTAATCAATTGCGTGTTTTTACCTAGCCGTCCATTTGCATTACTATGTAAAATTCTCGGCATAAAACCATTCGTCGTCATTAGCGTAAGCGAATACAATGAATCGGGACAATTGACGTCTGGCGGCTCTCTTTCAAATTTCCATGAGAAATGTATGTTAAGAAAATGTTCAGTATTTCAAAATGATAACGGAATAGGTATGCGGCCTTGGAGTTGTTTTTTTCCGGCGCGCGGCAACCTTGTCGCGCTATCACCTCGTCATCGAAGTTGCCCGCAGGCAGCACAGAGCCATTTCGCGCGTCGTAGCACGAAGATCTCTCGTCGTGCGGCTCTTATCTCTTCTCCTAGTAGTTTAATTAATTCCTAATAATTTTTATACAATTAGTTTAGTGATTCATACGATCGTATCGAAACGATGAACACTTGCTTAAACGGGTATATATTTCGCGCGATTTTTGGTCGCGTTTGATCGTAGGAATTGACGTGATACGCGATGGGAACACTTCCGATCGCATCGCGTATTCTTGCAATCCATTTAATCTTGATTGATTGTTGATTTGAAATCCCGAGAAAATGAAAAAGAGTTTCGCTATTAACATCAGGAAAATCTTATGCCGAACGATTATAATTAATAGTATTTATTTTCGTCAATGAGTGTTTCACGAGTTCAATTCGAGAGAAGGAGAAAGCCTAAGAGCAAGTGAAGAAATCACGGAATGAGTGTCTTATCATCATTTCATTTTGCGGAATTGAATTATCGACAATTATTTCATGCACGTAATATTTTTCTAAATATTAATTATTTAATATTGTAATATTATTGTAATACTTAATATATAATATGTAATTTGAACGTGTTCGTATGTTATCGATAGTTGTATTATTCCGCTTTTACGCATCAGTATTGATTAGTGATAAATAATTTTTTATTTTAATTTCAGAGATAATGGATCTATGAAATATATATATATATATATATATATATATATATATATATATATATATATATATATATATGAAAGCTATAAGAGCATTACAGATGTAATATATTTATATAAACGTGACGTGTCATAGATTCATTATGATAAAATGGATAGGTTGGAATAGATTAATAATATATTTAATCCTGTGGAATCGTTTATTAATTTATTTAATTTTGAAATACATGAATTGTTTGAAGTTCATAAAATAAATATAAAAGGAAAAGAAGTAAAATAAAAAATATATGTAATAAAGAAAGTTCGATAAAAAATGATAACAAGATAGAATGATTTTTATGAGAGAAAAATTATGTCCAACTTTTAACTCTTACAATTCCATGTGAAAAACAGCATCTTATCCGTACAAACGGGAGTTCATTTCGAGTTCGGTTACTGTTTCATCCATTTAAAGTAATTCAAAAAATCTATAAAAATTTATGAATATATTTTCAAGTTTGTAGAGTAAATATATATATTCGTACTTTATTTTAAGAAAAGATAAAATATAAGAAGTGGGGAAAATTTCAAATTTACAGAAAAATTTTCGTGAATAAAAATCGATCGATCTCGAAATATCTCCGTTTGTACGGAACGGATTAACGAAGATATTATCGTTACATTTTTCGTTAAGCTTTTGATACGCAGGTAAAATTTGCAGGAACTCTAAGAAAGATATGATAGAATAATTTTAAAATCAAATTACATCGATTAATTTTTATTAAACGAAAAATAAGGAAAAAAGGAGAAAGAGATAAAATAAAGTAAGTCTAAAACAAGTAAAAGTCATTGATATTTTTAGAATATTCATATTTATAACTGTGGATTTTTGGAAAAAATATATTTATGTATATCATCTCTTATAAATATTACAGTAAGAGATTCATCTTTTATTTTTACCCCGAGTTTATTTCGCGAGTGGTAATGAACTGAGATGTGCTTGGTATTTATTTTTAAAAGTGAAAATGATAATTGTATATTGTATTTCAGACGATATCTTCCCTCTCACGGGTACGACCTTGACGAGGTGGGAGGGCTCAGTACCCCGAGGGTATGTACGAAATGAACTATTTTTCTAAAATATCTAAAAATTTTTGGATCTAAATTATGTATCTAGTTAAATTTTTGGATACTTCAGCAAAATCGTTGTTTTCGTATAAAAATCCAACGACGGGGAAGCTAACGTACCCTCGTCGCCGATTTAATTAGAAATAACGAACTGCAGCCGGTTCGTCGCGTCGCGCGTTTGCTTCGGGAGTGCCGAAAGTTATCGGACTAATGGACTTTCTTTACGATTCCCATTCGATGGCGAATTCCTAGTTCGTGAGACGGTGGTATCACATCTCCGATGTTTGGCTTGAGTGGGACTCTCTTTGAGACGTTGTTGGATGGCTACGGTCATTGCAATGTTCTCATGCCAAGTGCTCCGGGCACGAGGTGATGCCGGCCGCGTAATGTCATGTCGCCCGCAATGGTGCATGTTCGCGCGGTTTAGCAACTTCTGTTGCTGTCGGCTGATTGAGGACACGCTCTGTCTGTCCGGCAAACGGTTCGGTCTTAAACGGTAAGAATTCGATCGATCGACTTGGATTCGTATTTCTCTGCCAACCAACGCTCTTAAGACGATGAATCGCGTTCAATTTGACTTGATCAAAACCTAGCCAGTGGTTTCGTTCGTTCCGAGGGGCTGGCGCCCATTTCCTGATTGTTTAAATTGTTAAACATCGGCAATGGGTACCTTCGAGGAATTGGATCTCGTTTCTGGTGATTGTTTCTATTGGCTATAAAAAATTGCAGATAGACAATTTAAACAACCCGGSTATGAGAACCTYTTCTTCTTTTTCCTCGTCACGTCTACCTGCCTTGTTGATATCGCTTGTGATATAGCATCCCTGCGTCTCACCTGAATCATTGGCTAGGCGTATGGTTGAGTTAATTTTAAACGTGATTCTCAGAAGTGACGAACTCCATACGATCGATTTCGACTTCTTCCGCATGAGTCTTAACCCTTGTTCGGCGGTTACCGTGTGTTCCGAACTCGTCGACTCGAGATGTTGATTCCACCGACTGAACTGGAAGTCCTGTCATGGGTTTCGTAAACGTGGAGTGCCGCAGTGTCGCGCGAAAGACTTTTAATAAATAATTAGTCCACGCGCGATTGTAGCATATTATTCGCGAGTGTTTTTCGCGAGTGTCCTGTGCGGGAAAAGGAGAAGATCTGACGACCCAATTCTGAGAGGAGGAAGAGATCTTGGAGAGGCATCAGGCACCGGCGGAGCAACCTTGCGGTAAATATTATTTTTTACTTGCGTAAAATTAATCTTTTCCTGCTTATTCTTGAATAGTTTTATCTCACAATAATTTGAAAATGATAATTAGAAAAAAAATAGTTTAAAATTTTATTCCAATAAAAATAAAAATTTATTCCAATTAAGATCTTTTTCAGAAAACGTATAATTATTATCATAAATATCTAATAAAATGACGAATAAAAAAATTCGATACTTATAGGAATTATATTTTGAAAATTACACGATTATTTTCGAAAACCTCAGTAATTATTCATTATTTATTTTTTGGAATATTGTTCGTTTCTTCTGCCTTGTTTTAATTTGAATTTTACATTTGTTTATTATAGAATCATCGTAGCGACGTTGCAGATATAACTCCGCTGTTGCGCATTGGATCGGTGAGTGATGAATTAACTTTTTTTATTAAAGTAACGGATGTGTAGTAATTTCATTAAATATAAATATTATATAGTTAGATGTATGTCTATGCATC
The DNA here is from genome assembly GCA_037157785.1 of Cephalotes varians. Lineage (NCBI taxonomy): Eukaryota > Metazoa > Arthropoda > Insecta > Hymenoptera > Formicidae > Cephalotes > Cephalotes varians. Next base: position 911,052 of record JANQDE010000047.1, read on the forward strand.
AATTTGATAACAATGCAGCAATATTATAGACAAATATATAGCACATTCTATACATCCGTTGCCTTAAAATGGATAAGTTAAAACAGATTAGGATAAACTTAATCCTGGATGCTTTTTATATTGATTTTTTTTTAAATTGATTTAGTACATTCTTGTATGCACACACCGTATACAAAGATAGAATTTTTCGAAAATTTAGAATACCATGAGAACATAATAGAATATTATTTTTTAATAATGATATTAATAATATTGTTTTGTTATATGAAAATCGAATATATAAAATTTATGTTTGAATTTTTATTATTTAGAAATATGTATGTATATTATATAATTTTTTACAAATACAAGAATAAAAAAAAAAGATAGGAGAGATAAAATAAATTAAAAATATTGAATTTTTTGTTATTTAAAAACTAGTTATTTAAATCTGTTCATGGTATTCATATCTTATGCTCAAAGAGAAAGAATAAAATATTTGGATATTTTTGTATGTATGAGATGATTTACAGAAAACGAAAAAATATAATAAAAAAAAGAATAAATAAAGAAATAACTGAAATCGTTATCTGTAAATCTGAAGATATAGAAAAATGTTTGTTACAGTGTAACAAATATATGTTGTTATTGTTACTGTTCCCATCTATCCTATCCCTAAATATTCATCCAGGATTAAATTTTATACAAGTTAGTGCAAAAAAACTATATATATATATATATACACACACACACACGCACAGATATTGTTTTTTAAGAGAATCTTTCAGTTTTGTCAATTATGTGTACATATTATTTTATTACAACGAAACAATAACAAATATTTAGTATCGCGTAGTATATTTTATCGCCTTATTGATTTCGCTTTTTATAATTTATTGATCTTGCTTTTTTATAAAATACATGCTTACGAGATACGATTACTAATTATTATTATTATTTATTTAAATGCACTGACTTTAGCCTAAACTTTGATAGCTTATCCATACGTTATTGATAACTGGATTTTATACCAGTTAATGACGTGAGATCCAGTATATGTTTTGTCATAAAATAGAAGAATTTTATCTAATAATTATTTTAAAATTAATCAATTGTTTCATTTAAAGATTTAATTTTGAAATATTTGATATATTAAATATATAATATAAAAAAAAAAATTGTTAGTTTTAATAATTTACAATATAAAAAGATTATTTTTGATACTAATATTTTAATTGTATTAATTGTGAGGGGGAGAAATTTATTGTCCCTTTTGGATCTCACGTCATTCTGAATTTCTTATCTCCGCATGCTTTTGAGATGAGATTCAACGAATCGTTCGAATCGATGAAAATACGCATATAGCCCTTAGATTCTATTGAATAGCAGTCGATCTAGCAATTTTCGTTTATTTATTTTCAAATTGAAGTTTTGTTTATATTATAAACTTTTGATTTTTAAAAATTCAAGAGTAAAAGTTCATAATATTCGCGATCGAGTTTTTTTGAATCGAAACGTTATCGGCATAAAAGCTTTTTTTAAATTTATTTCTAGTCTAGATTTATTTCTAATCGGATATGCATTTTAATTAACAATTGTATATATATTTGGAATTGTGAATAAACGCGAGTAAAAAATTAACGTTAAATTTATCTGTATGTCAATGAAATTATTATTGTTGTTAACAATTGTTCATTTCATATTTAATTGATTTCATTAATTTGATGGGCTTTTCGCGACGCGTACGTGTTTCGCGCAGCAAACAAAATGATTAGCCCGCAGCAAAAAGGAGTATTTCTCCTTGCTGTCGATTTCTGGCTGAAGCCAGAATATTGGCCGGGAGCTACGAAAGGTAGGTTCAATCTGGCCAGAAGAAAGAAAACGAAGAGGATCTCTATAAGGTAGGTTGGTGTTTAACACCAATCAAAATGTGAAAGTTTAAAAAGGTAAACCTATAAGGTCTTTTTACATACGTGCGATTGCACGTAACTGAAGGAAAAATACCAAATTAAATCCCATTTAAGTCCGCGTAAATTAAATCCCAATTCCGCGTAAATAAAATTCCCAAACGGTCGCGATTTAATTTGAAATTCATGTACGCTTTTTTACTTCGAATAATCGCGGTCGTGTAATTACAATTTTATAAGATAAAAAAGATAGAACCGGTAGATAGGAACACAACTAGATAAAAATCGGGTAGATAGGAAGTAAGTAAGGATACGGGTAGGTAGGGATCTGGAGGTATAATTTTCGAGAGAGACAATGGAAAAAATTTTTATAATTTTAAGAAAATTAGGTAGGAAAATGAATAAATAGGGATACAGTCAGGTAAAGATGGGAGGGTAATTCAATAAATGAAAAAAATTTTATTATTTTAAAAAATTTAAATTTATTTTATAAAAATGAATAAAAATCTAATCAGTTCTTATATGTAAATAAAGACTAAAGTTTTTCAACAAATCTAAACTTTTATATATAATTTAAGGTTAGAAATTATATATAAAAGTTTATATCTTATCGCAAAAATTATCAATATTACATTGTAACATTGTATTGAATTAATAGAAAAGTTATCCAATTTGTAATTTAATGTGTAATCTGGATTACACGAAAAAAAACGCACATAATAATACAAAATTTAGAAATTAAAGTCTTATTAAGGCCAATATTCAATAGTTGATTCTTATATTTAAGACCGTCTTAAGTACAGTCTTAAGATGTCATAAGCCAATCACAAAGCCATATTATCATCTTGAGACTATATTTAAGATGATCTTAAATACAAAAACTAACTATGACTATTGATCTAAATATTTTCTTTTAAAATTTTTTTATATATTTTATATATTTTATATTTTTGAACAACTTAACTTCTAATACCAAAAAATTATTAATAAATTCGGAAAATTTTGTAGAAATCGTGTTCAAAATTATGACCATTTTTTCAAATAATAAGCATTTTCTAAATAAGAACGCAAAAATTGCAAGCCAGTGATCGAATATTATTTCTCACTAAAATTTGGCATCTGCGTTTTAGAAAATCGCGAGTAAAAGAGAAAAGAATTCCATGATGTTCTCAAGAAAATAATTCCATAGTATTACAATTAGCTACGAGTCAAAAATCGCGAAACAGAATAGTAGTTAGAAAACTAAAAATTTAGGTAATTTGATTTTAGAAAATTAATTTCTTTCCGCGATAAATATTTCTGAAAGGCTACTGCGAACACTTGTGTTCTTTTCACGTTCTTAGTCGTGATTACTGCCTCGACAATGGGATCTTATCGCTGTCTCTCGCGTCAGATGGACGTTAACGAATGCGTGATTCGTATCGACGTAGAGTCGAAATAATTTTCATTGTGAGGAATTATTTTTCATCGGTTTTTGTGAGATCTATCTGCGATGTTTAGTTTGGTGCTTCGTTGAAAATTGGAAGCTTCCGTTGCAGGAGTGAAATTAAACCAGTTTTCTTGGCAGTTTCCGGAAGTAATAATCTTGGCAATGAGTCAATGACGTCTACCACATGTTTTTCACAATCGCGAAATTAATTTTTGTATTCTGAGAAAAGATTTTATTCTCGTCTCATAAAATGTTGTCCCGTTAGTAGTATTAATATTATTTTTACAATAATGAAACTTGTTAATAATAAAATAATCATGGATATAACGATATAAATTTGGATTAATTTAAATTAATAGTAAAATTTGCACACTTTTGTCTGTATCTTTGAACCGCGTTTAAAAATATTACAAACGTGTATATATTTTTTAAGTTTTCGGTTTCTTTAGAAACCATTTTCAGGTACGTAGGAGTCAGCTGATTTAAAATATAGAAATTAATTTTTAAGTAGTGTTAGATAGATATTCCATAATAAAATACATGCGCAAACCGTATTTTATTTGATAAATTTTAACTTATGAAAAAGTTTCAGCATTTTATCTTCTGTTCATGAGTAATAAGAAATATGCGGGTACTTAAAAAATTCGATACAAGTCGAATGGGTACCCTGATATTAGATTATGAGATATCGATAACTTCAATTTAAAATGTTATAAAAAATTTTAAAAATCATAAAGTAATTATAAATATTGATAAATGTTTTTATATTTTTCATAATCTATTATCGGGTTCGACTTGTCTCGAATAGTTGGTACACCAAAATTATTTGTGCCCGCATATATTAAAATCAAAATGAAATCGCATGTATTTCATTATTATTAATTATACTCGTTTGTAATCACTTTTTCGTAAAAACTGTTCTATCCATGTATTTTTTAACAGAAAAAGATATCTCATAATAACGGGAAAACATTTCTTTTTTCCCTGAATTTCGAGATCTTGTGTAGTATAGAATAACAAATTGATTAAAATAAATATTTTGAAATTACAACAATTGTTCAATTCAAAAATCTGAAAAATGGTAATTGTCATTGATTCGCTGCCGAAGTCAGTGCTATCTGAAGCAGTCCGGAAGATACGAGATTCGTTTTCTTCTGCAGCAAAGTCTCCAATGTTTAACGGTTCACTTAATTTTCCTTCGCGGATCGATCTTATGGATTCTGACGAGAAGCGAGACTCGCTCGTCACCATGAAAATTGTACTTTTCTGCGTCGATTACCAATCAGCGTGCCACTCGGCGGAGGGATCTTGATCTAGTCAAATTGTTGGATCAGTTATCCTCCCTTGAACGCGGCAATAACTCGGTCAATCTTTTAAGATCTAAGTTTTTAAAAGATAAAGCCTTTTAAAATGGCAATAAAGCGGTTGTTCATTTTCATAAGTGTAATTAATCGAAATCATTTAGAATGAATATTTTTTTTAATATTTCTGAAGTTATACTTTTGAATATTTTTGAAGTTATACTTATTATCGTAAAGTAAAATAAATGAGATACTCGCGTACCATCAATATATTATAGAAATTAGTATCGATCAGATATCGCGAGTATAATGAATCAGTTTATTCGCGAATTTTCAATCGCAATTTATTTTATTCGATCATTGGTTTAAAGTGAAATTTTGCTTTTACGCGACAGTATTTACTTAATTTTTTTTTCCTAAAATTTTGCAAAATATATTGAAAGTACTTTTTTTTATGATTGAGAAAATAATTGTTAATTTTATTGATGATTTTCTCGGTTGTTCATATTACATCAAATTTAGTAAGCTACAATTTCAAATTGATAATTAGTAATAAATATCGCGTAATTAGTTTTCGATATATTGACTTAAGTTAAATAATTATAAATTATGTACAATGTGTTACAATACACATATTGAATATTTTCGTGTAATCCAGAATTAATAAGAAATGTACACAAATTAATGTACTTAATTGTATATTTTATATCACTATGTATTTGTATTGTATTTTATTATATTTTGTATTATATTTTGACATAAAAGAAATTGTATGAAAAAAATAAATAATAAAATAAAACTTATATTCAAAAAAAAGAGGACCGCCGATTGGACGGCGGGGGTGGTGGAGGGCCTCTACAGGTTGCCCGTTTTTATCGGAGATTTTATTTTAAAATAAAATTGAAAGAATGTATTTTGTTGAGAAAAATTTGAAGTTTATTTAAAATTTCTGTAATAATTGTATATCCGGTAAAAACAGAATAACCTGCACAATATTTATTTTATTTCTATTTCTATTAAGCTATACATAGCAGGATCAAGTCAGCAATGAAATTGAATCTGTTGGAATATTTAGTAGAATATTATTTTATATCATTGTATTTTATATCATACTATGTATTTATATTGTATTTTATTATATATTATATTTGATAAAAAAAATTGTATGAAAAAAGTAAATAATAAAACAAAATAGAACTCATATTTGAAAAAAAGAGAACCGCCGATTGGATCGGCGGGGGTGGTGGAAGGCCTCTACAGATTGGTCCATTTATCGGAGATTTTGTTTTAAACATTAAATTGAAAGTATTTGAAAAAAAAGATTTAAGAAAAATTTCAAGTTTGTTTAAAATTTTTTAAATATTTGTCCGATGAAAATGGAACAATCTGCATAGTATTTATTTTATTTTTACTTCTATTAAGCAAAACCAAGTCATCAAAATAAAACTGAATCTATTGGAATATTTAATTAATTTATTTTGTACGAAATAGTATCATTTAAGATAATTTTCTATGTGCCATTTCAAAAAAAGATCGTGGCGTCGTCAACTTAATTTAATTAAGCTAACAGCGCCATGGTATATTTTAAAATAGTACATAGTACAGAACTATCTTCAATAGTACAATTTAGCACAAAATATTGAAGTACAAAGTAATATTCCAGTTTGATTTTGCAGACTTAATCCTGTAGCTTCGTAGAGATTTTATAACTGACATTAATTACTAATATATCAAGTCACAATCTCATACTATCTCAACTCATCGAAATTATTCATCTAATTAAAGATCGATTATTCTTAACCAGACTAAACAGAGAACTGATTTATATCTAAAAAAAAAAATCATTCTTTTGGCTATCAATCGTTAATAAATCAAATCTTCTTGTTTTGATTATTTCTTATCAGAGCGCGTAGATAATATATTTACTCGCTTCATCTTATTTTCTATTTTGTATTAATTGGTGGTCGATATTCTGTCGTTTCATGGTTTTACTCTATAAATCTTGTAAATCACACTTTATTTAATATTATGTCACATCATAATTTTTTACCTGTGACACAGTAGAAACCTCAGATTAGAAATCTTATTGCATTTTTTTATGGCCGTCCTCAAGAAATGGCAATAAACTCTTCTCTCTTTTTTCATCCTCGTTCTCTTGAATACATTATGTCGTGCACAAAAAAAGAAATGCTTTAACCACCGACAAAGGAGGCAAAGTCGCGAGGTAAACCGTAACCACGCTCGCGGAAGCGTGAAGAATGAAATCCTCGCAATCAGGCGGTATTGCTCGGGCTCCTCCCGCGCGCTCATTAATTATGTTTTTACAGGTGCGAAAGAGGGTGGAAAGATGGGCAACGATGGCGCGGGGCGGATTGCAAATCGGCAAGAAACGCCGCGCAATTATCCCGCAGTTACTCGAAATTAGCGTATCGATTAACCTCGTTTCGCCTCGACTGCGTCGTCGACGACGTTTTGCGTTACCGCGACCGGGCTGGTTCTTTTCCGGTACACCGGTTCCCATACACGTACCGATGCACACGTATGGTATGACGTTCGTAACATGCGTGTGCATATACGAGATCTGCATGAGCTTTGAGTTTCGACCGATCGATGGTGAATTGATTGCAATGGTTAATAAGTTGATTGACAACGATACGGACCGGCCGGATGCGGTTTTTATTACGATAAATGATGTAAACGCAGTGTCAGTTTCCATGATTGGCATCTGCCAATTAGCGTAATAGTGTGACACGCTAAAAAATCATGTCGCAAAATGTGGTTCAACGTGTTCCTTGCAATTGAGTAGTTGCTATCAAATGTGACGCATGATATTTTCGTACCCATTTTGCGGGAAGTGTTAGTAAATTATAACGACTAGCGTCTCGATCAATCAGTACACTTATACGTGGAATGTGATTCCCAAAGTTGCCGGAGTTGTTAATTATGGACTGCGCTGCGGCACGATTTTCGATAGAGATATGTTTCAATAATTTATCGTTGTTTTATCAGATTTAATCGACTATTAACTTATTAAATTCTTAATTCGGCCGTGATGTTAAATAATTAATCCTATTACTTTCATAATGATATTCCAATTTTAACAATAATAATATCTATACAAATGAAAAATGATAAGATGAAATTATTTCGCCAACACATCTTCGAAAGAATAATCGATAAAGAGGGTTATGCATTAACAAGTGAAACCATGTAATTTGCCATTCTATTTCGAAATTTCAGAGTTCATTTCGCGATATTGTTACGCAATACATATTAATTATTATCTGAATCTATTAAATTAGCACCTGTGCAGGTAGCTATAGTGGTTGCTCAATTATTTTATTCCGAAACATTACAACACAACTAGAGATACACGACTAGAGATAACACGGTATTTAACGATATGATTCTACGGCATAAAATTCTTATATACCACCTGCATATTCATAAATCATTCACACAGAAGGTACAATTTATTCTCTCTCCGTGTGCGGTCGGAGAAAGGTATTTTTAGAGATACGATAGATAAAACGTTGGATAATCCAAATTCGCCCCGTGCGGGAGTGAGATATGAACGAACTTAAATTATCGATGGCTTCGAGAGAGGAGGAGAGTAATTAAAAATGCTGTCAAAGGCACTCGGGAAGCTAGCGTTCCCCTTTCATGCGAAGCTCTCTCTAGGCTAGAAAAACGGCGAACCCGAGAAGGCGTGGCTCGTGCCTCGTTCCCTCGGGTACTCTATCTTCGTCTTCGTCTTTCTTTCCATCAGCCTGTCGTTCTTCCTTGTACGTGAAACTCACGTGTAGTAGCACGTATCTTCTCGCGTCCGAACACACCGTCCATCCGGCCTCGTTCGACCGGCTTTGACTTTCGGCCTTATACATAAATATCTCATAAATAAGCGTCCGGATAATCAACGTCGATTATAATTACCGTTTGTATCACTAGCCCTATTCACGGCCCTTTTTCGAGCAGATGCAGCAAACGACAAGGAACAAAACACGCGATTCCTTTTGCTGCCACGTCTTTCCATCTTTGGATACGAAATTCTCTCACGGTTTTAAGATCAAATCAATCTTATAGGATGTGTGTGTGTACATTACCAAATGTTTAAAAGAAATTGTGTGATAAAAATATGTTGACGCATCGTTTCGGTTAGTTAAATCCAAAGATGTGACTCATAGTATGATGTTTGTAGAAACGTGAGGCATAACTGCTAACAAAAGAGTTAAAGAGAGAATACGATAAGAATAGATACAATATATAGATTAATGCTAAATCTAACGTCATCGTGTGTAAATCGAATGATAAAAATCAATTTGAAGAATGTTGCATGAAAAAATAATATTGATCTTCTGTTACGACGAATTGAATTTATAATAAAATTTTTAATTTCTTATCAAATTTAATGTCATATGTGAAAATGAATCTTGAATTTTATATACGTCTGACGGGATTGCTTATGCAAATTTAAGCGAGCCGCTTTCTATTCTTCCTTTTTCAGTCATCGATCAATAGGACGCTAACAACTTTTCAGTACTGTAATTTACAGTTCGTTTTTTTTTACCGTCAACTAAAGATGCACTTTGTCGCGACGGAGAGCAACAAAGAATTCTTAACATCCCGCACACAAAGAAATAAGATCGTCCACATCCTAATTAAGGCCGCGCTTGGCGCACGATTGCTTATCGATCATGCTGCCTCGCCGAGTCCGACTAATCGTGTCTTAATTAATTTTCCATACAGTGAGAAATTATTCCGAGAATCGCAAGCGACATTATTTTCGCGCGCTACTTAACAAAATAAAGAAATCAAGAATGGAAGATAAGCAGGAAATATCCTAATTAAAATATATAACAATACATCATTTTTAATACTCTTAACATAATAATTACATATATAATATAATATAATATTTACATATTTTCAGATTAAATATTTAATTTTTTTATTTAATTATATTTAATTTTCTGATGTGTGTATTTCAAATATTGCTTTTATTTCTTAAAAAGTGATACTTTGTGTTAACTGTATATTTTTCGCGAATTCTTGGCTTTTATATTTTTACAGTTTTCATCACGTCTATATTAATTATCTTCTGGCTGAAATATTTTACGAATAGCGTGAAAATAGGAAGAAGGTAACACAACTTCAAACTTACAAAATTATATCCATCTCATTTCAATGTATCGTAATTATATTACGTTATTGTAAGAGAGTACAATCGCCAGCAATGAAATTTAGCTTCTCATCTCGCTCGGAATAACTTCACGTAAACTAAATCGTATTATACGTGAGTTTCCCTCCTGCATACGCAATACCATGAGTGACTGCTGTTTATGCAACAGCTATTACTCGAGACCTATTTCCAGCAATTTAGTCCGCAAGCTTTCCCGAAGCGAATCACCAGTTCTCGCGAATCCATTAATCGGTATGCAATTAATTTTCCAATTTCCGCTCAAATGATCCAATAGCGGATTTTTCTCAAAGCGCAAACGAACGTTAAGATGATTCATAATCGTGCCGAATTCACATAAAATCGAGATATAAAGGATCTCGAGAGAATTTTCGTGAAAGAACAAATGCATTTCGAGACGCGGCATCGTTGATTGACACTGTAATTTCTAACCGAATTCTTCATCAGATTTAGTCATCGTCACAGTGAATTTTCGGTGCCGCGAATAAGCGTCGTAGGCGGTTTGCGATCGAAATTTGTTTCCGCGAGGCCGCAGCTTCGATTATTATTGTTGCCGCCTCAGAGACGTAATCCTGTGCGGCGATCTCGGACGGACGGGGTTGAAATCGCGCAGTCATGCGATCGATTCAGCTTACATCCAGATGAAATCGCTCGTGGTCTGCTGGTCCAATCGATCGTTTGCATTGGGGTTTGTCGAGAGCAACATCATCGGGCACGCAGCTCAATCGTGATTCCGGATCGATCGGACCCGGTTCTATCGCTGCCCTATCTAACTCCGATCCTCGCTATGAGTTTTATCAACCATTGCACGGTATCTCGCTCGTCGATTACAGTTGAGATTTCGTATCGTGCCGTACATGAAACGTCGGATTATGACCGCGGAATTATTGATTTCGAATCGGTTGTCCAAAAGTACAACTAGATCACCAATATTTATAATAGAGAGTGTATACTATGCATATTCTTTCTCAATAAGTAGATATAAACATTAAAAAATAGAGAAAACTGCAAATGTAATTAATTAATACGTAACGATGAAAATAATAAATAGCTCTGTATAAAATAAACATTTTGAGAATATAGATGTTACAGTTTTATATTCAAAAATTTATTATATTAGGATCAATTTTATTTTTACAACTTCTGATCATACGTGAAAGTCATGGAAAAACAAACTTAAATGGTGAAAGTAGAAGTCATGAAGAAGTTCTTTGCTACTGACAGTGACGTAACACACATTCGCGGCTAGCACCAAAGACACAGAGCTGCCGAGTTTCGTTTCGCGAAACTGGCAACGCTTGCAAAAGGCATGAGAACCGTGTAATTGGACGTGTCAAGTGCTATAAGCGGGCACGTTGCTGTTCAGTCCTGACTCCCTATGAGGAACGTGCCGCATCGTTGCGTCTTCGCCGACAATCCCTCTCTTCAGCGTGACTATGTATCTACGATTTCGCTCACCATCTGCAATCTTGTTGGCAACCGCTTTCATCTCGGGATAGATACAATAAATGTTTCTGAATTAGAGCCACCTATCGCGGAAGATACGATCGGCGTTCGCGAATTAGTCTCGACCGCATCGTTAAAGAAGCCGCTACTTAATGCTGTTACGCTATCGAAGTTATCGAGATTATCCGCGGGATGCGTACGTTTTGTGAGCCAGCGATTCGTGTCCGTCGCTTTATCTTCCGCCTTTCATTAATCACCATGGGTGACTTCCCGTCGCGCGGCCGCGACGTCATTACAAACTCGCGTAACACTAGTAGTCTCGAGCACCATAGAAACTACGAGTACCTATCGAGACGTGTCCCTTCGACAGACGGGGTTCCCTCGTCTGTAACACGCTTATAGCGTCCGCGCGTCCCGACGGTAGTCCATCGGAATACCGCAGAAGGCATTCTCTCTGTCGGAGGCGTGCTCGCGCGACTGAATCCAAGCGTGCGCTCGTAAGCGCGCGTGTTGTACAGTATCACGCATGAAGCGCGCGCTTACAGAGAAGCGCGGCACCATCAAACATCTCGCCGCTAGACGAAGGCGATGATGGATAACCTTTGATGAAATCATTCATACATCAGCGTCCTCCACCTCGCGCCTCTTCACTGCGTAGCCAACGAGCGCGCGCGCTCATTTGCCGCGTACCGTTAATCTTTAATTACTCATTGATTTATTATTAGCCACGCGGCATCGGCTGCGTTACCTTTCGCACCGTAGCCGATCGCTCTGGCAGCCATAGTATTTTTACAGAGATTATTCCGATGCATTCTTTAAGCAACGCCGATCGTTTCATTGATACGTCGACGATTCTCTTCACCTCCATAAAGGATAACAATGTAAGTGATCAAAGCTTGGGACTGATACTGTCGGTATAAAACGTTGAGCTGAATGAAGACAAGTCAAATGAGATTTTGAGGTTCGCGTATTTATGGATTTGATTTCATATAGCAGTAAATTTTTATTACATCTGACATTATAATATCGTGTCAAAAAATTTTTTTTTAACACCATGATATTCTTCTGTCCGCGTGTTGTCCATATTGTTTTCTTCCAATTATTAATGACACTTTTCCATTTCTGTATCTACGGATTAACGAGATTTTAGTGAGTTTATTATAGAATACTTATTGTTATAAAATTTCTTAGGCGATAGCTGTAATTTATTATTAAGACATATGTTCGCGTTTATCAATGTATGCTCGAGAATCGCATAATTGATAATCGTTCATATTATCAATTCGGCAATTTTAGGATTCAAGGTCCGATATATAAAAGTAATGAAATGTCACGTAGGAAAATAGAAGTGACATATTGATAGATAAATCGTTGTCTGGAACATCGATTAGCGATGTCGCATACTGCCAACTCTCGTGGCGTTCGTGCAAATTGATACTGCCGTCGCTGTCGGATCTAATAGGCTCTCGTGTCAAAGCTGAAAACAGGATAGCGTTTGTATGCATATATGAGCGCGCGTTCGATCTTTCGGTTCGTACACTTTCACTTCGTTGCCGTTGTCGATTGCTCTTATAACGATCGTTTTTGATCGCGTGTCGCGAGACAATCTGCATTATTAGGAATCGTTATCGGCGACAAGTTCTCGGTTGAGCACTAACTGATATTGGCGTTTTGCTCGTGTCGGCGCATGCATACAAATTATGGCCATTATGCGAGTACAACGGCGTTCGCTTCCCGATCATCGTCTAATAAATTGTTCTCACATTGAATGTGGGAAAAAGATTTTGGTAGCTCTGCTGTTTTTATGATTTTGCGTGCAAAAATTTTTGTCTTTGTCGAATCTTCATCTCTATCTATCAGATTCAAGATCAATTCAGAATCGAACAGAATCAAACTTTACACTCTGATCAGCCCAACATAAAAATAATTACTTCCAATAATTAAAAAAATTTGGCGACATACTAATTAATGTAATAAGCAATATAGTTTTAAGCGAGAAAACTAATTACAATTTTTATCATTTCATCGCAATAATAATTTCCATTATATTAATCAAATTTGATTATAATAACAAGTCACATCGTGACATTTCGCTTTTCAACTTCGTGAGTGCATTATACAATATTCTCCGGGCAAGACGAGCATCCGCAATATAGCGAAGATGATTATAAATTAATAGGATTCTCGAGTTTAGTACTTCCATTTCTAGAAAGCGCAAATAACACTTATAAAAGTTTGAGACGTCACTAGCGGAAAAATTAAAGTTGCGAACATATTTGATTTTTCATGATGCGGCCACGGTCGGAGATTTCAAGCGCCTGTTCGCCATCCTGCGCGCGCTGTCGTCCGGCCATCCGATCTCACCGGGTAAAATAAATCACGGACCACCGGCGCGCGTCGTCCCGATGGAGACACTCGAAATATCACGGGGGAGACCGACATTTAAACGCCCGGCGCTAATGCGACCCGCGCGAGACCCGAATGACGCTCTCAATAATAGATTAGATGCCGGCTAAGTGCACCGACGTCCGCCGACACCGTCGCTCGTGATTTATCGATGCCGGCACGTGCATGTATCGAGATTTTCACTTCCCGCGGTCGACGCGACGCAATGCATCCCCAAAATTAACGGCGGCTATATCGTCATGGTAAGAGCGCTTTTCCGCAAGTGACAATTTGACGATAGGATATAAGAGTGAACGACAAATTAGAATCCACTCACCGAACGTCCGCTGAATCACTCATCAAATCTCGCGAAATGCTTTTTCTTTCAAAGAGTATCAATGAATGATTAAAATAAAATGCATAATAATAAACGCAACGATATATTTTGAAATATCGAATACTGAATTTTAGAAACTATATTGAACTACATTGAAAAAATTATACTGAATTATAGAATTATGAATAATCCTTGCGACGATATCGTGAATATATCCTTCGATATAAAACGCAACTAAAATGGCATCATTAATGGCACCTCGAACACGAATGATAGATCGCACCTTTCATGCGTACATCGAGATTTCGATTTCTTGTGCCCGCAGCGTATGTTTCATAAGCGAGCGTGAAAGAAATTAACAACGGCCTTAACGTCGCCGTGCCTGGCAGCTCGACAGAAAATAAAGACAGATATCGAATTAGTGTCATGCCTCGATGCTCGTGCGCTCAATCATTAGATCTGTAATGGTGCCCGATCGGAACTATGTATAAATCAGGTACGTGAGTTGCGTGCCAGAAAGAAAAACCACAAGCGATGATACATATTTCAAAAGAAATCTGTGAAATTTTCGAGTGCTCTTCAAGCGAATTTATTCGATCGTTGACATTACACAATAAATTCCAATAGAAACTATTACTCAGCCCGAATAATTATGGCGATATATGTGGTGCACCGCGATGAATAATAGTTGTGGTTTCCCTCAGATTGCACAATTTCATTCTCTATCTGTCTGTATACATAACGTGTCTTATCGATCACGATATGTATCCGCCACGCGAGTATCGGCTTTTTCGCGTTTGTCGGTCGTAAATAGTACGTGTCGGGGGGCTCGTGGCTAACAATGGTCTTAATGTTGCCGTTAGGCAGCTATATATCTATTAACTCGACAGGAAGCAAGAACAAATGTCGAATTAGCCACGCACCGTGATACTTGCCGACTAGATCGTCGGGGCGATTGAATCTATCGATCTTATGCATTAAGCGCGGCGCATTACACTGTTTAAAAGAACAATCTAGAAAAAGCGAGCGGAAGTCTGTCTGTCGATGATGATTATGGAGCAAAGTAGGGAACAATACGTTCGCAACAGAAGTTTGTGTAATTTTCGAAATTCATTAGTCGATGACGTTACCTTATGTCTAATTATAGCTTCCAAAATTTTAGAGATACTCTGTGTTCGATTATTATCGAACAGATGACATAAGCGAGATCAGATGCAAGCGCAATTTAATTTTTCTCTCGACTGCGGTTCGAGTGAGGGGGAGAGCGCGTCGTCATTTTTCGTGAGTTAATTTTGTCTGCGATAAATAATAACTCTTAATGGAACGTCAACACGCGATCATAAACAACGCGCATTCGGGCGTTTGATCTCATTTAATGTGACGATCGTGTCGCGCGGAAATCCAAGAAGATCTAAAAGAACCCTTTCAAGAACCAGCGGCAGGGAAACATTGAAAGGTGTCCCCGGTGTTTTTTAGACTTCCTTAAGTGAGTGTCGGCAAATTAAGAAAGAGCTAAGCGCTTTAGGCTGTCGAACGTGCGTGAATCGGGCAAGCGGATCACTCGTGCGTGTGCTTCTAGACCTCCCTCTTCTCGGCTTAACGTACCAGTTGTTCACAATAAATACGGTAGTAGATAATAATTTTTCATCGGATGTGAGGACGCACCCTCCGCGTTCTCTTTACTTTATTACGGAAATATGCTAATGTACCAAATAATGAAAAAAATGTAATATTTGTAGAATATCACTGCTTTCTTTCATTCATGATTAATATGTACATTAGTATGTTATAAAATTTTTCACATTTTCAATTATGATGTAATAATTTATCACGTAAGCGTATATTACAAAATAATGTTTATTAGAGATAAAATATAAATAAAATATCTCAATCCTAATTGCTTATAATCTTATAAATATAATTAATTATAACTATTGAAAATTAATAACGTTGTTATAACAAGAAAAAATCTTAATTCCGAAATTATTAAATATTTATAGACAAATTTATACGCACGACATATATGGTTATTTATTAATTGTAACTATAACTATTAAATATGCTTTTTTAAAATTGTATCTGCCAATTAATTAGCAATCGCCATTCATTTATTTCAAGTAATAAGTAAATAAATGAGATAAGAAAAAAAGTTAACTCGCTGGTGCGCATATGGCAGCTGCGAGATATATGAACGTTAACTTTACTAGAATCTTGCACGCCAGCACGTCTTGCACGTCTCCGAGAATATCGTGAAGAACCAGAACTCTGACGCCGGGGCCGAACCCGTTCTCAGTTGTCTCAAAAAGAGCAAGCGGAACATCGCGGAACGTGCGAGCAAAAGCCGACGAGGCGAAAGAGGTCGTTAGAAGGCGGTTCCCTCGGACACTCTTAACCCAGAAAACCGAGGTCATCTTGGTCAAATTAAATGGTCTAAGATCGTGCGCGCGTTTGGCCGTGTCGGAAATCTTCGAACGCTCTGTCGAGGCCCGAAATGAAAAGAACTTCTAATCGCCACCCGCTCGAGAACGACCGATCGTAACTGTAACGACGCGCGTTCGCCAACGTTTTACGACGCGACTCCGCAGATCTTTTTATGAGTACATAAAGGCGCGTGTGTCCGCGCGCGTGACATTTTTTCTAATAGTCACAGCGACACGTTTTCTCCATCTCCGCCCCGGTGACTCACGGGAATGTAAATCGACGGCTAGATTTTTCTGCATTTGCTCAGGCCGATAACACGCTCATGCGCGCCCATTGTTTGAACGATCCGAATACACGGAACAAATTGTACCGTCGTTAACGTCGAGACCTCGAGGGTCGGCAAGATAAACGAGGCGGCTTTTAGCGCCTTATCTAGCCGCGAAAATGGCGCGGAAGAGTCGTACGTGCCGTAGTTAACGACTAAGAAATAGTAAAATCTAAGAATAGGAGGATAGTTTAAGGAACAGATAATGCAGGGACACGATTTTGCAGCGAAGTGGTGTATCGATACGCAGGGAGAAAAATAGATATTCATTTTTATACGCTGCACTTTTTATTGATTTTATTGATAAGTGAAATCGCTCATTATATACCACGATCTACGTTTCAATTGATTATTCCTTATAATTATTATTTCCGCGCATTAGTAACACTATATACTTTTTTTATTTCTTATATTGTGCTCTTGTGCTTCATTGTGCCGCGACCGAGAACCGACATTATTTTCTCATCGCGAAGGTACCACTTGTGGAACATAAAGGCGGTATTTAACGATGCTTCGGTCAGAGTTCACACAGTTGAAGTTACGTAAACGAGGAAACCTTTCTAGTCTCGAGCGTTACCTCGAAAGAAATTTCAATAATAGGATGTATTACGTATAATTTCAATTCACAATGCATTGTTGCGTAGAGCGATATATGAAAAAATTCTTAAACGATCAATATGTATTAACCATTAAAAATTCTGTACTACAATATAAATCAACGAATAATTTTAAAAAATTTGATAATTGCATGAAATAATTGGCATTAATTCGTCCATTGTAATGTCATGTTGAATAATAGTCATACATTTGGACGGAGAACTAGAAAAATAGAAAGCATTCTCTGATTCCCAGAATTGTTATAAAACTCCATATTGTTCTCATATAATTGCAATTAAAGAATGCACTTTTAAAGGCTGATAATAATTGGTTCAATTGGTGGTCCGCCTCGAGTCTTTTGATCTTGTCAGATTAATGAATACTTATGAATGGGTCATTTCGCGAAACCGTGATCATAATCTAGCCGCAATATTTCCAAGAACGAAGTCGGCGGTATCATCGTGCGCGAAGGCATTGCGCCGGGGCTCAAATCGCAATAAATCTTGCCAACGCCTCGGAATTCCATGCGCAGCTCGCGACTGTCCTTCGCTCAGGGTTTCGTGTCATTATCATTAATGCGTGAAAGGCGCAACTAAATAGAATATACGCAGCTACGATTCGCGCCGCGCGCGGCTGAAATAGCGCGAAATCGCTCTCGGATAGGCGATCTGTTCGCGCGTACTCTATTACCGTTTGTCCGTTTCGCAATTATTATCGTTGATCGCGCACGGGCGAGCAATATCGAGTAGATAGTATCCGTTCTATGATAACGTGGGAACGCGTTTTCAAGGCGAGATCGGTGCGTGCAAGGAATACACGATCGAGGGATTCCGGCTCCGTCGCTCGAGGAAACGTTCGTCAAAGCGGAGGAGTCCTCTTTCCCGCCGTGAGGTCCGACAGTACAATGAGATTACAATGTCGCTACATTGCGGCGATGCAAATTAAGAGCTCTAATGGCGTTTTAAGTATAAGACGCGCCTGCTAAATACGATAAATGCACGATAAATTGCTCTTATCCGCCTTGCTTTAGGTACCGATGATAATAACCCGCCAGTCTTTCTAATAGCAGTAAAATTGCAGATACGTGATTTCGTACGTGAATCGCGGAGTAACGGAATGAAAATTAAAAACCTGTTTGCTGAGGCACTTAAACTAATTTAAATTTACTCCACTAACTTGTCTCACTCGCCAGGAAACAGTCACTCGTGTGTCCAATCGTGGTAGATTTTTCTAGGATGAGTTTTCAACTTTAATTCAATTCACCGTTCCGTTTTCTGTTAATCCGCTACGATGATATAGCTTTATGAAAATTAATTTACGTGAAATTTGATTTACTTTTAAACTGAAATTATAATTGCCAACTTTTTGTTCATTCAACTGCAGATTTTTTTCATTAAAGTAATTGATACTTTGCCACTATTTTTTTCCAAAGAAATCTAACCACATGACAAGCGTGTAGCTAATACAAGGATGTTTACACGAAGAGGCATAAATATGTAACCGCTCCCTGAGCTGAAAAAAACTCGCTCACACGTGATACTTGGCGGCAGTCAGAAATCCGGGCTTCGCGACGGCGACCCGATCGCTATAAAAATACGATAAAATATTCAGCCTCTCGCAGTCGATATAATGGCCCGCGAAGTGTCCGGTTACTCTGGAAGGATTTCGGCCGGGTCGGCCGGATTTTTAGCCGTCCTTTTTCCGTGCACTTCGCGTGCACGCGTTTTCGCGCGCCATTCTACAAGCATTAACAAGCGAGCGAACGAGCGAAGCTCGCTGAGTGAGTGGCCATCGTGGGTCAATATGAGCGTGCGTAAAAATTTTATGAATTTTCTAATCCCTTAAGGAGGAGGGATGGTGCATGGATTACCGGCGTCGTTCTTCGCTAATTTCGGCGCGCGTTGCACTCGTTGGTGGCCCCTTGTTCACGATCCCGTATACAAGTTAGCCTTGAAGAATGGCCTTCGAGTTGTGCGTCATGGATCTCCCTGTTTTTTTTCTTTCTCTTTTTTGCTTCTGCCTTTTGCCAACCCCTTGCTATTGCTCCTGCGGTTCGCTCCTGTTACGTCGTCGCCATTGAGAAGCAAGAGCGAGAACAGGGTCGAAAACAGAGAAGGGACAAGTCTGTCGAGCATCGGGAAGAATCGTGCGAATCCTAGAGCGACAGGGAGATGGACGACGTGGAAACACGTCGCGTCGGGAATCGCGGTCCCCCGAAGTCAGGAGGGAAGAGAAACGGCGGACAAGCTGAACGCGCTCGAGGAGATCGAGAGATCTCGTTTTCTCGGAACTCAGCGAACCAACACGGACCCTACAAAGCGTTTCCGCTCGTTCGATATTCCGAAACCGCCTCGGTCGTACTCGTTTTGTCGCCCGTCGGCCTCGGCGCCTTCGAGCCGCGCTAAAAAGACGTGTTTTTGCACACCGGGATCGGATATAGCGAACTAAGCTGCTAACGCGTGTCGGTGCCGATTGACGACTCAAGAAAGGAAACGCTTGGTGCGATTCTACGATGATCTCTGATGCACGTCTCGATCCTAGAAACATCCTGGAACGAAGCTGCCGCATAGCAGACGATGTTGCACGAAGAAGGCATTAACCCTTTCGCAACTCAGAGAATAATATGTTTCAAACGACTTTTAATGCTCCAAATTACAATTCTTCCCAGATATTTCTAATTTGGCTGCAAAGGAGCCTTTTTCTAAGAAAACGAGATATTAATTAAGATTGTCTCATTTAATTATTAGAAAATGAATGCAGTTTCGATGCAAATTTAATACATCAAATTTAATATATAATTTAATACAATCATTAAATTTATGTCATAAGAAGATAAAAAGCTTGTTGCAGTAATGACAATATCAACGATAATTTCGGCAGTTCGGCTTCTTTCCTCATTTTTCGTAATTGACTTTATCGATTAAGATATTGATTGAAAATTAAGATATTTTCGGCTGTAAATTGCGCATTTAATAGGGGGTAGCTATAACGTTACAATGTATTCAAACTTCATCTCATGAAATTTGAGAATGTACTAATTACGATCGCATAATTATAACATAGGAAATATGCAATTTGCGCGCAACAGATGCCGTAATTACAATAACAAACTTCGCGCTTAATGAGCCGTCAGCGGTGACTCATTGTTCCCATGTAGAAATTCTCTGAGACTTGTTTCTCTAGCGTGTCTTTTCATTCAGTATGACGATCAAATTTCGTTTGCTTCGTAAAATATATTTGAATGTACTTTTTATCAACTTATTAATAATCTTGTTGAAACTAAAAAAAACTGCTGAAAATGGATTTTCTCTTGATAATGAAATCAAAGGATTTAATTTACAAAATAATTAATTTTACCCTTAATTAATTAATTAAACTTTTTTGTAAAAGTTTACTATGAGCTGTAATTTGATTGAGAGTAAATTTCCTTCTTTCATTTGTTCAAAAATAAACTTTTCCAAAAGATAAGAAGACCGCACAGCATTAATCTGACAATACAATATGAATTAATTTGATTCGCTTTTTGCTTCATCCGGTTTTTTTCCGGATGTTTACTCGCAATTCGTTCTGATTAATCATGCAGTCATGTAACGAGAGTTAAATTTATAACTGACACTTTCAATGGCTACATTTGTTTCATCCGTATCGTTGAATAGTTTATCCACGGCTTCGTGAAACGTGACTTATCGTCACGGCGATCCGTGTTTGCTCCGATATTTATTCATATAGTTAGCATTTCTGTTATACGACGCGTGATTACACGATTACTGCGGATAACATTTGATACCTCAATAATAGCATAGGGGCACCGATATTTGGTTACGATATTTCGACGATTCGATTGGGAGTGATACCTCGATCGAGATCGTTATCCGCGTCCTAATTGGTATATCTGTTCATCCATGCCCGCCGACACTTTATCAGTGAGATAATATCTTGTGCGAGCGGTTCGTCTGTGCGAGCGACACTCGTTTCCGGTAGGGAAGAAACGGTGTCTCTGATCTTACGATTATTTCGACAGGATATCCGGAATGGGTTGCACGCCACCGAGATAACAGTCACCCCCGCGCAGTAGGTTGCGGCAAAACAAAATGATATTTGTAATTATCGTGTGTGCGCTTGGTGTTAAGTAGACAGTAAAGTAACGTAATCGCGACATAAACGCACGTGTCGTAAATCTTTTAAAAGTGAAATGCACTGCAGCACAGTGCACTTAATAATCATTCAACAAATGTGATAATTTTTTAACATGCATTACACATTGTCTACATACAAATAAATGTATTTGTTCAGGAATGTAATTCAAATAATGGTTTTTATAAGAAATTTCTTGCAATTAATATTCAATTACAAGTCGTATATATTTTTATTCGCTGGAAATATTGCGAAGAATCAATTGAGCCGCTCATTGGCCAAATCGGTTAACTCTACTTTTTGAAATTTTAAAAGAATCAATCAAGCGCTTTGACGATAAAATTTTAAAATATTCAAAAAGTGGAATTAATCGATTTAGCCAATGAGCGGCTCAATTAAGCATCTATAATAAATGTTTCCTACGCATGGTGTTCCATACGATATATCGGGTTTATAAATATGCCGCGTGGATTAAGGCAGATTCATTGCGAAATCTACGCTACAATACAAAATAATGTACGATCGTAAGTAGGAAATGACGAGAATGACAACTGATGAGATTATCGAGAGACAGAAGCCGCGAGCGTTTGGCAAGTTTTAGAATGACATCGTTGAAAAGTATTATCGAATGGAATAAAATGAAAAGCGGATTGAAGATACGAGAGAGAAAGAGACGCGAAAGAAGGACTTATGAATTTAAGAACGGGTCGGCGCGAAATGTGTCGCCGGATTGATGCTAATCCGACCTGTCGCGGTTGCCCGACGGGAGACGCAGGTGAGAAAAGAATCCTACAACTTATTTGCAACGTTACCCAAATGTTCACGAGCGAGTTCGGAGTTCGTACCTGCACGACATTAATCCTCTGCGCGAGCACTCGCCGGTTTAGTCCGGCTGCTCAAAAGATGATATACTCGGCGTAGGAAATCGAGTATAAACACGCTGATACGTCGATCATTCCCGAGCATCCACGTGCTAATTCGCCTTTCTGCAACGTTCAACGATCGCACTTTCATTCTCATCATCCGATGAAACACGATTTATTTCGATGAATATATTAAAAATACACATTAGGAATAATTTGATCGATTTTAAATCTGATTGAGAATGTTTTTTTCTTTCTAATTTACTTAGTTTACTTAATTAAACAATTCTACAAGATCTTTATCAAGGATAAAAAAACTTGATTAGGAATCAGTTGTTTACGAGTTGGCTAAGATTATGCAAAACACGAGGCACTTTCTTTCTACTAAGAGCCATAATTCGAAACGTTCAGCGACCGATCCGAGCTTATTCGCGAAAGAGGATCGTCGAGAAGAGCGGTCCCGTTGACGAGCCTCGTCAGCGATGTCATCGAGGACCGATCCCGAGGTGGAGAAGACCCTCGAACAGGTTTTCGGTCGTGAGGTTAGCCGCAGGCACGCGCTTGAAAGAGAACATTCACGCCTCGCCACGAAATACCAACCGGATCGACGCGAGTTGGAGAACGTGTGTGGACGGCATTCGTAATGTTTAATACACTATGCGCGTGGCTGCATATCGATAACAATGATTCAGAGAGAGGAAAGGCACGAGCTGTTGAGTCGGATCGACACCCGACGTATCATTACGCATTATTGTCTGTTGACTCAACATCGCGGAGTCGACAATGGCCACCCACTAACGCCTGCCTGAGAGTAATCGTTCTCTGTAACGCGCATGCTAATGACTCCCGCTTAAGGAGTTTCCTTTTTCGCGATTTATATACATATGCGAGGGCGTTTATAGCTCCTATGCGACACTATCGCGTTTTCGCCAAGTAATAACCTTTCTCATATTTATGATCGTTCAAACGGTCATAAGTTCCCGTGATTATTTGATAATCCTCTGATTTATCATCCTTATTATTGATAAGCAACGCTACACAAGCGTTGCAAATTTTAATACTACGCTTAAGACTAAGTTGACAGGTGTGACTCTCCGCTATACGAAATGAATGTGTAAAAATCGCAGATGCCCATCACTTTACTGCCTCGAACGGTGTAGGATGAAATCTCACAGCATATTTTCTTTTAAGATACACTTTTATTGACGGCGCGCCCAGCTTCATTTGTTCGTTCTTTAATTTCTTGACTCTCGATGTTCTCATATTGTTCCACATGTCTTTCTCTCTTTTTCGAGCATAAATTCGAGCTACAATAAAACATCGCACATCCGGTTAATCTCGCGAGGACTGACATATCCGTATGTAGTAAACGCAGATAAGCCTGGTAAACGTAGGAAAGAATCCAGACAACTTCGCTGCGGGGAGAAAAGGTGGAACGCGAGACACACGGAATTCTAGACGTCAGCGTACTCGCGGTATCTCTTGCCGGAGCGGAAAGGAAACGGTAGAGAGAAACAGGCGAGAAAAGAAAAGAATACTTCGAACGGTCCGATCTCTCTCTTTCTTACATCTTCTATATGTTCTCGAGGGTTACCGTGGGCGAACCTCGTCGGTCGGAACAAAGCTCAGATAAGAGTAACCGTAAGAGAAAAATCCGATCGAGAGACACAGAAGAGGAGTACCTCTCTTATCGCATGGCCGGCGAGTCGAGGCGAGACGGAGGACACTTCGAAGTATTTTTCACGGCGATAAATAATCCAGAACGAACGTCATTCCGTGAACTGACACAAGCGAGAGGAAGGATCGAGGCGTGCCGCGATAGCAGCTCTTTCATGCCTCTATCAACCCTCCTTTTCCTCCTCATCGCTCGTTCATATATTCTTCTCCTCCTCTCGCGTCTCCAGGCGGCTCTCTTCGTCAAGCAATATCTACCTGGAAGTAGTGTCCACCGCGGGGGCTACAAAGGCACTTACACCACCTATTTCGAAACTCGAAAGAATAATGTCTCTTCATTGGTGGGCCAGACGATCGGTCGATCGCGATTACGGGTAACGCACGCCCGGGTACCAAAGACTCTGGACTTCCGGTGTACGAGTCCCCTCTCGCGAAAACCGCGACGCTCAATGATATATTCAAAGTGGAGCACCGTATCTACGACTAAGAGGTCGGATAAGAAGGACGAAATATATATTCGGTAACGATAACTCACGGGCGTGGCGCTGAAAATGGATAGGCAGTGTTGCATTCGTGCAGAAAAATAGCTATAAAGCAACACGGAACTAAAAAAAAAAATAAACGATTTTAAATTGATTTTAAATTTAATTCTTTTTATCTTTAGTTTTATCTTTACGATTTTGCTTTGCTGTAAGTAAAAGATGAGAAAGGAAGAAATTAAATTAATAAAACGCGAAGAGTTGATAACTGTAATTTATTTATAAATCAAAGTACTGTACTAAAAAAATGTGAGATTTAAATTGATGACGCAAATTAGAGTGGCGTTACAAGGAAGTGTCAGACGTTTTCTTCATTACGCGTTTAAAGCGTATCATTCGGGGCCCGTCGATCCGATCTCTAAATCTGCAACGTAACAACGAATCATCCATCCTCACGCTGATCGACGTATCGTAATCGCGGTTGATTGCACGCCGCAGTATGCAGGTTCGGGATATCCTTGAGAAATATCGGTCCTGTTATTCGCCGAAGATCAGCTCGGGCAGGGATCTCGGCTATGCCACCGAAATAAATCGTGTAGAAATCGCGGCTACGAGAACGAACTAGAATACACGCAAACGGTTTTTGGCTAAGTATACTCGTCGTGTAATGCTGTCGCGTGGTGCACGTGTCGAAGGAACGTCCCGAATTAGATGCCTGCGACCCGTCTCCGTTCGTAGAGTAATTTAACCCCTGAACTTTGCCTGCACATCTGGACTGTTGTTGATTCGACGCTATTGCTCTTATTTCGATAACACAGTTACGATGTGTACCGCAAAGAAATAAAATCTCGAGCAGCATGACACTGTGAAATTTAAAAAATGTAACACAGTTTTTTTCTGTACTTCGAAATAAGATTACGTAAAACAGAACACTTATGAACGTAACATAGATAACGGATAATATAGGGTAATATAAACATTATTTAGATAAGATTAGAAATATTCTTTCGAGATTGATTATTTCAGCAGAAATAATAGCATCTACGTAATTAACTTTATTTTGTCATACAAAATACTTTAAAATAAATATGTATTATGTACAAAAAAAATTATAAAGCGTGAATGTTTCAACTTCTCGATTCTTTCACGCGTCATTATTTTTTTCATTAACATCCCGCGGTTTCCAGCTTTTTCTCTTGTACGCTATGAACAAGAAACGCAGACATCCCGCGGTGAAGTTGAATACATTTCGGTCGAATTCCGGGTAGAAAACGAGGAGTGATGATTTCCTCTCGTCTTTCCTCACGACCTTCTGCGGTCTCTCAAGTTTGCGTGAGGAAGGAGGAACTTCGAATACCGAGGACAGCAAAAAACCGTTTCAACTGGTCCGGAGAGAAGCGGCGAAAGGCCTATAAAATGAGGGACTGAGAGGGCCCCATAGTTGTCCCCGTGTTTTAACAGATGTAACGCGGCGTTTAATGTGGCTAATCTACCGCGACGAGTGTGCCATGACGAATCCGTGTCTAGCCAAAAACTGGTGAAATCGATACCGAGCGACTCGTTGATGTGATTCAGATAATTACGTATGCTTCTAAAATAGCATGTTCATTGTGTGCCTAGAATCGTCTCGGGTTGCCTCTGACAATAATAATAATTCTGACCACAAAGGTCTGACGCATCATTATATTTTTTAAATCTCGATCGTTAAATTTGTGAGAATTGTTGATTTTATCACGCGCAATAAATCTTCTGGATTAATATCATTATTGAATATGCTCGTCGACAAATAATCGTGAATAAAATAACCATGAATTGTGATAAAGAGAGTTAACATCTGGTTAATTTTTTTATCAAATATGCATAATTATATTTTTTCCGATACACTTGTTTAAACCGTAATCATATATCCTCTTTATAATATCACACATATATTCTAACTCTCTTGCTCGAGCGATTTTTCTCCCTTATTCGTTTCTCTTGTCGACCAGGATTCGTGTAATAGACGTGATATCGAGACTCGAAAAAAGATGAACGAAAAACACGCACTTACTATAATACTCCGGTTCCGCTTGTGTAAGCGTTGGATCGATAGGAATCCTATAATCTCTTAACACGCGCGATTACGGACAACTTGATCGGCGGATAGACATACGCGCAAATGGTATAATTTAAATTTAACGGTTGAATTAATCGAAAAGTTAATTAACGATGAGATGAAACGTCTCGATCAGTCGTTCGTTTTGGCTCCGAAAATATTATTTCAATTCGGCAATCGCTCGTGTTTTCTAGGTTAATAGTTTTTAACCAATGATTTCTCACTTTATGAATATCGACAGCTTCAAAATTACATATTTTTATAATTGTCGTTTTAAAATTGCCATTTCTAAATTCGCTTTCCATGCCATTTGAGAAATACACGCTTTATACTCACTGCATGATTACATGCACGATATGCCGAGTTATCTACCACTACATAGTTAATTGATTCGCAAGATTATTCTCGCAATGACACGGTAGGAAATTAAGAGTCTATCTCGACGTTTCACGCCGCGTTTAATAGATTTGTGACAAAATAACATTACGCCAACATAATATAAATTTCTGAATCGCGAATTATTGCATTTAACGCGACATCGAGTCCGAAATTCTCGTAAACGCACATGTTGAAGTAGTCCATTCCGCTCTACTATTAACAAGGTATTAACAAGATCAGAATATTATTGATGAGAACAATATGATATTTAAAATATGAAGCGCGAACTTTATCAGACTACAAAAGAATGAAAGTCAGAAAATGGTCGCGTATGATCACTTATGTGATCACATTGCGTAACACATCGTACAAATTATGCGGATACAACTTGTATATACTATGCTGCTTTATGTATTGTATTTTTGCCAACTCATACGCATATCGAAACCTGCAAATTTTCCTCGAGCGCATCGGTAATTACCTCGAAGGTAATCATCGTGATTGACACTGATTGCTTGCGAGCTGCACTCCGCGCGGATCATTGTTATTCATTAAGACTTCCACCGCGACTTCTGGCATTACCGAAAGCGGCTGAAGTCGTAGCCGAGGTTACGACATGGTTCGCCGCGCCTGGCCGACCACTCGCAGTGAGTACCGAGTTCGTCGAGGAACAGCGATGCGTTTATTAAGCGCCGCAACGTCTTAATGGCCGTTTATGCATTCGTTTTTCTATCGCCACTGTGTGCGAACGTAGCTATATTTATCCTGCGAGCGGCAAAGGACCCGACGCACTGACTCCGGTATTCCATTTGGTACTAAACGTCATGGCATATCAAATATCCACGTCGCATTACGGGATGCAAAAAAACAACTAAACGATTAGCGATAATTTTATCTTCAGTACACAATGATATATATATTTTTTTAAGATAAAAATACTTTAACTATCAAATTTAGTATCATAAATAAAAAAAGACATTATAAAGCTTTTTGAAAGATTTAAGAACGGACTACGTTCGTTAGTAAGATAAATAGCATTATTACTTTCGCAACGTTCGTCCTTTTATGTAAAATTAAGTCTGACTTGCTTGACACGCCCTGTTAGATTCCGTGCAACGCACACTGTTAGTCAATGCCGACGCCGATGGCACGAGATCGAAAGGTTGAGTAACCTCTGGCGTTGACGTGAGCGCGCGCGAACGAGAATGACGTGAGACAGTCGGCGCGGTGGCTGCCTGCGGTCATCGAGAAATGTTAATTAAACGCCTTTCCTATATAAGGATCCGACAATGTTCCATAAGAAGCATTAGGCGGCCTTAGATTCGCATCAGCCTCGAAAGGTCGTCCGAGTGCCTCTACCGAGCGTCTTGTAGTAGCGAGACGTTCGTTGGACGCGAGATGCCTTCCGGTACTTCGTAATAAAAGGAATGTAACTGGATGCAACGAAGAATGCGCGCGACGGAATATTCGCTGAACTTTACTTTTCGAGAATATTTCACTTTCTCGACATCGTAAACGTGAAACATTGAAGAATCTCTCTCTCTCTCTCTCTCTCTCTCTCTCTCTCTCTCTCTCGCATTCTTTCTTATTTATAAAATTTTAAATAATTACTACATGGTGAAACAAATGTAATTTATATTGATATTAAAAATTCGAGAATGCATTTTAGAGTACGCGATAAAATTTCATTAAGTTCCCACATGTCCCAGAAATTTGTTTAAACGAGTATGATATGTTCTTCTCGACACTCGTTCTCGCGTTGCGTCACAGTACTCGGCTCCCGGTGGACACGCGTGGCTCTTACGACCCTTATAAAAAAGACATTCCGGCCGTGCTGCGGTTAGTTCTTAAACGTTGAGCTTACTCCCAATGTCGACGTTTTACGGCGTCTCTGCTCCGAGTCGCGCCGGTGGTGGTAATCGTTGCGAGTTCAGGGTCTTAAAAATAAACCAATAAAGCGTCGTTTCACACGAAAGTTTATACGAAAGCAGGGCCTCCGGGCCGCGCTAACGTCGCTCTGCTCGCAATAAAAGTAAAACTCGCAGTGGCGACGACGAAGACGACGAGGCCACGTCTCCGCCCGTTGCCCATTTCAAGAGGATCGAATCCGTCACCCTTTGTGGACAGAAGGATGCCGTTTGCTTTATTGCTCCTCTCACATCGGTCGTGCGGGCGCTTGCATGTATGTCCCTCTCTGTATGCGGAGATTCGGCTGCCGGTGTGTTTCTTTTTTTATAGGCGCAGCCAGCTTTTAAAGTCTATACAAATCCGGGCTATGCGCCATCGCGGTAAACACACGAGTCTTAAAAGGCCCGGCTTTGTGCGGGCGTACGAGACTGACGAGGAAATGGAGTGTAATAGCCAGGAAAAGTGTGATCGCGCGCCGGAGATGCGATTCGTTCCACGCCAGCTCGTTATAATCCTCTACGGATAGATGCGGTTTTACTCACTCGAGTAAATTCACTTGCAGACGAGTAATGCTCCAGCTTTTCTTAAACAAATCTTAGTGGAGTTCCTTTATCTAGTCCTTTTCTAAAATTTCATTCATTAGAAGATATTTTCTTAGAAGAATTACCAATATTGAATAATGAACCAAAAACGATGATCAATATCATATTTATACAGAATAATATTCTTTCATGTAAATAAAGTTTTACAAAATATTGCCGTAACATTTCGGTTACTTAAGGGTAGAATAGCTCCGAAATTTTGACTTCCTTGAAACTAAAACGTATTCCGCGGTTCGACGGCGTCAAAGTTATCTACCACCGTGATTTTTTTCCCCGAAGGCGGTTTGTTAACCTCGTTGTTTAATGAAGGCGATGACGTTATTGCCGCACTGCGGTTTCCAGCAATATGTCAGGGCGGTGCTGCAGCCTAAATGTATATACACACATGGTCCGTAAACGGATGATATATTTTCCACGAAGAAGAACGGAATATGAAAGAAACACGCGGCCCGAGTCGCGGCGAAAGGTAAGCAAACTCAGTCGCGATCCAAGTCGAAATCCACGTGGGCCACGCGCTGACAAACAGACAAGAGACGAACCAGCCGACTCGCGCGGGTGGCGTTATTTCTGGAACGTAGATGTACGTACCGTCCGTTCCAGGATAAAGGAGCGGAGCCTGTGATCTCTCCTTGCGCCATACCATCGAGAGGAAATCATCGGTATGCCGTAACGCAACGAGGCTCCCGAATCACCGGTTTCAGACGTCGTAAATTCGTCGGAGCTCAGCGCGCGAACCTGCTACCGCGGGGTTTATGGGGCATGAGATTACTTTTCAGGAGGTCATCGGGGGTGGAAGTAGCGACGTGAAGCCCATTGAAATTAACGTCGCAGCCGCTCGCGCCCGCACTGGAATACGAACGCGGGAGGGGGGACGTCGAGTCGCCGCGCACCAAGAACGTCGGTCGATCGATCGCGCACCTGCACGTCGTTATGCGCGGTGAAATAAATCGCGCGAAATAGCTCTAGGAATTTTTTACGTGAAAATGTTACGCGATATCGAGCAAAATCGCGAGAGAAAACTATTCATTTATTCAGAATAAAATCTAAAATAATTCTCAAGAAATTTCTTGTGAAATCTATTCTTTAATCTGACGAGAATGTAGGAAATGCAATAATATCGTTGTCGTCCATAAAAGCGGAGATGGAAAGAGACCGGTAATAATGTTAGCAACCACGTGTAACATTGTCAAGCTCTAGAGTCAAAGGTAAAGCAACAAAGACAAAGCGTATCTCTGTGACGATCTTCGTTATTAATTCTATCTGTACCATCACCTCTCACTTTGCCACTATTCACATAATACTCGATACTTTCTTCGCTTTCACACATCCGAAGAATAATTGACATCGACGTGCTCACGCGAGTAACAATAGAGGCGATAGCCGGCTTTGTGTCTTCGCGTCGCGTTTGAGGAAAAGTCAACGTCCGTGATTAAAACAACATTTAAACCGTCACCGCCGCACCGCGAATTCCCGCGTGCGGTATGTAAAGAGACGAGTAAAACCGCGAGGCGAAGCGAGCGAATGAGAGTTACGACCGAGGGAAAAGAACCGAGTGATACGAAGGAGAGAAAGACGAGGTATTCGAGTGACGGCATAGGCTAGACGAGAAGGCACGGCGGACATAGCGAGCGAGAGAAACCGCGGATGGGAAAAAGGAGACAACGGGAGACATAGATAACCGAGAGTCATTCTACGTATCAATTAGAGAAACCGCTATTAATTTCTAAGAGGTAACAGGCATGTTAACAGAGAACATCATTTTTCTCATTCAATCGCTTCATCTAGTCGTCTGGGGTGCTTTCCTTCTCTCGCATGTTTTCTTCGAATTTCCTTGTTTTTGGACAGCATCGGGACGTTTCTTCTTCTTCGCTTCGCCTAATCTCCGAGATCTAATGCGTGGAGTCCGTCGACTCGGCCGCTCGTCATTAATAGATACGTCACACACTGCCAATTAGGAACGCGTACGCCGGTACTCGTGATTAATCTCGCCTGTCCGCCGGTATCTCGGACGATGCACGAGCGTGATCGTCGTGAATAACGCGCTTGCACTCACGCGTGCGCGCGATGGCACGTGTGCGAGCGTGAGGACGTGACGTCGTCGTAAGTTACATAGTTGCAAGGTCCCAAGGAGTAATAAATTCCAGAAGGTTGCTACGCAACCGTGTGTTACTCTTTTTAGTTACTTTATCTCGATACATCTAATGTATCCAGTGAGACTGTGCTCTGCCTTGCTCGTTTAATTTACTCAACTATAGTTATAATGTTAAGCGACACCGGTCTAACCGACTCTAACCCACTGATCGGAGAATTATTACGCAATCGAGGATGAGAATGCAATACGCAAAAAAGCAACGCTGGAAATAACGATGTCTCATGCTTGATTTGTCGCCGCTGGATTCTCGCGGGTTCGCTCCGCAAGCGGCGATAATCGTAATGCAGAGAGACGAACTGAGAGTCAACGTGTGTTGCTGCA
Source organism: Cephalotes varians (assembly GCA_037157785.1). NCBI lineage: Eukaryota > Metazoa > Arthropoda > Insecta > Hymenoptera > Formicidae > Cephalotes > Cephalotes varians. The sequence continues at coordinate 942,982 of JANQDE010000047.1, forward strand.
ACGACGGAGTCGAGCGTGGCGATCACGGCTGAACGGCTCGCTGCACGGCCTGTCGATACATTCACGAACGACGAACGTTATCGGGACTAGCGATCTCTCGGGAAAATCGATTCCACCCTGGTTCCTGTCGCGCCTCGCGCGTCACAACGTTTCACGCTTCTTCGGGACCGATAACGAACGCGATCAAAACACTTTGTCGGATCTATTCTCGGCGAACGCATTCACGAACAGGTTCTTTATGCAAATCCCTATTTCGAGAGGAGAAACGAGAGTTTATGAGTGCCGATAAATTCCGTTAACGTTCGAGGGAAGGTGTTCCACTTGCGTATCTTTAATCATGCATCTTGATGTAGCATCGTTATGATCGATTAGCGATTTAGCTATTTTATGCGAGTATTGCATTTTGAAGTGCGATAGTGCATCTCCCTACATAGACCGTTCCAAAGCGGTTCTCTAAGCCAGATGGATGGGATATAAAATCTCTGTACTTAACTAGCACTTAGAAATATAAATGATAATAATAGTAAAAATATGATGTCAATCACTTGCTCATAACTGCTAAGTGTATCAAGAAAGATTATAGGAATAGGTCGTAACAATATTACGAATGATGTAACTCTTGTTTGTTACGCAGAAAGAAGACTTTTAAAAGGCCATCAACAGACGTAAAAAGCTTTAAATAAGAAAGTAGTCTTAAGAAATTGACCAATCTCAGCCGAATGTAAGGAAAATAATCGATTGGTGAATGTCTTACGACTACTTTCTTAATTAAGACTTCTTACGCCCATTGTAAATGATCTCGCGAACAAATCGCGACTTTGTTATATCAGTTCGTCAGGAGCGATCACGTCTCATTGCGCAATTTTCATAACGCCGCGGAATAATGTATTACTCGCGGTAACTTGTACACACAACACAGATCTCTTAGTTATTCGACAAACCGGCGATCCGTCGCACGTAATGTCTCCCTGCGGGTCCCCCCGTGATCTACTGCCGAAGGTAAGCGATGCACCTTCAAACGCCAGATCTAAATCTTCTCTTCGCCGAGCCAATGACCGGAACACGGCGGTGCATCGGATTTTATAGCCGCCGCCCCGCCAATTTCCGCGTACCGCAAATTTTATGCACCTGTTGACCCGCCAGTGTATCGGACAGCTAGCGCATAGCCAAGCCAACATTCTCGCGATTCACGCTGAGCGCGTATCACGTTACGTATAGATCGACTGTTCCTTTGCAAGACTTTCATGATTTTATGAATTGAACTTCGATAATTAATTTGGTATAAATTCTCTAAAAGTTTTATATAAGATGTAATTTCAATTTACTATCCTGCTCTAGAGGAGAAAGAGATGTAATATTGAACATTGAAATATTATTACAAATAAAATTAAAAGTTTTACAATATACTTGTGGCGACGTGAGAAATGATAAAAAAAATTCGAAATTCTCACTGCCATGGGCTTGACCTCTCGCGAGGAGTCGCAACAAGAGTAAAAGGAAGTAAAAGGTTTTACTGCCGACTGTCTCCTGATAGTAATGCCGTCGACGTGATTTGTGGTTCAAGTCCAAGGGAGGAGTCATGAGGAGAGAGCGCGTAGTCGCGTGTAATGATCGGGGAATGCGTTTTTCACGCTTCTCAATTCGAATTTGCTGTTAGTGTATTAGACTTGCGCGAAAGACCAGACCGCCAGGACGGTAATCGTCGCCGTGTTTCTTAGAACGCCTCTTCGTCGCCGCCGTGAATCATGGCGCTTTCCATCCGCGAGTATTTTTTTTTTACTCCTCATTCCCGATACATTACCCAGACGTTGAAAATTGTACACATGACGAGTAGCTCATCGACGCGAGTACGCAAGCCAGTGCGGTTTATTTGGATTCTCCTTGGATGTTTACTCGTCGTGGTACGTTTTTGTTACTGCAGGCGGAAGTTTACAGCGAAAGATCTTTGCGCATACAGCCGTTTCCAGTTGGTCCATCTTTTAGCAAATATTGAATGTAAATTTTTAAGAGAAAGAGGAAATGGAGGATTTATTTCCTTTTTTATACATGATTTCCTTCTTTCCTTCTTCTTATTTCCTTCTTTATATGATTTTAACAAAATCAATATATTACAATTAAAAGTTTACTGCATTATTATTCATTAAAGAATTACAAGACAAGAATCTCTGCAAATTTAATTTATTTTAAAAGCGTTTGTAAAGACTGAAGAATGATTGGTGATTTATATTCCGAGATGCATGATTCACACGGCATTGTTTAACCACGTCATGGTATACCTATTCGCATCAGCAATTCTAAGTATCCGCGAGTAGTCACATCGGGAATGTTGCCTCGATGAACGCGGATTCGGATTTCGCGGATCGAAAAGTCAGCTTTCGTTTCATTCGCAAAATATAATCAGCGCTCGAAAACGTGACATGTTCTCACGCGTGATGAATGGAGACATGAGTCACGGCAGAAAGACGATTCTTTCCACAAAGTGTCGTAGAGTCCGTGGATCACGATGGAGAGAGCGATGATCGCCGACGTCGTTCACGAAACAGGTTCACACTTAGCCGGGTCGCCATTTAGGCCGCCAGCCTGCCAATTAGTCGCGAGCCTGGTCGGGGAAACACGAAGGGAATAAACGAGGCACAAGCGGCAACTTTGTAGCCATCACGATGAGTTAATAATAATGAGTTTCAATAAAGAAATTGAAAAAAATCACTTTGTATGTCATCTCGTAGATTCATTACGAGAATCTTTTTTAAATCTTAAAATTTTATTAAGAGTTAAACTATACAATGATATAAATATGACAATGAATTTTTCTTAAATATAAGCATTAAACATAACTTTTTGCAACATATAAAAGAAATTAAACTTAGCATCTTTAATGATCTTCTGTAATACATTTTGATGTAATTACTAGGTACTTTAAATATACTTATTTTGTATGCTTTGATGATATTATCAAGAAAATTGATGTTAATGACTTTTAACTCCTTCATTATACGATAAGGAAGCAGACATTTTGTTTGATCGTCTGATATCCTGTTTAGCTAATATTCGCGTATCAGTCCAGCCAGAGAAAGAGAAGAACGCGACGTGGCAAATAGAGATAGAACGGGACATAACCAGACATTCCAGTCGACCAGAGGCGTTTCCGTTTCCCGTTTCACACGACCCGGACAGAATGTCGCCGATAAACTCGTCCGGTAGAAGGTGAGAATCCCCCTCGGTGACGCTCCCCGGATTCCATCTCGGCCGCGATTGGCACCTCCTGCCACGCTCGTTACATTATTTTGTCAGTGTAAGAATAAAGACGCTGTCGCAATAAGATTTTTAATATATTCGCCTGCCGACAACGATTATTGCCGCACGCGCGCGTTTTCTCTTCCTCAGGCTCGTACCTGTCTGTCGAGGGCTATCGTGCGTTGCATGACCGTTTTCGCGTTGCCTGCGACACAGTTAATTAGTCTCGGTCCCGCGAGGTACGTCGCCCGTTTGCGGATATTTACGTCGGGCCCGCGTCGACTTAATGCCTTTTAATATACACGCCGAGTCCTCGTCGTCGTCGCGCGCGCGCGGAATTAGACGCGCTGGATTACCGTCAAGTATCCATCGCGTCCGTCGCGGGAGATGACGAGCGTTCAATTAACACCGTAGGCACGGTGGAATGTCTGCGATCGGTACGTTACGCCTGTAATTTGTTCCTGCCGCTCGCTCGCGTTCTCGTGCGGATTGCGTATTACGCGCGGCCGAGTCGTGGACGTACAGACGCACGTCTGTAAATTGCGGCTCCCCGATAGCGAGAGCGAGAGGGACGTGTGAGAATTGGATAGATCTACCGATATGGATACTAATATATGGATACTAATATATAATATACCGATATGGATACTAATATAATATAGAACGAATATGGAAACTTAAATTTGCTGCCGGCCAACTATGGAAGAGACATCGCAGAATAATTTTACTAAAGAATTGTCGATTCTTTGAAATTATATATTGCATAGAATAGATATTTCTTTTTTAAGTTCTTGTCAGATTATATTATCTTGCTAAAAATAAAAGTTATTAGCTTCAAACATCGGAACGTCGCCATTAGCCTCTGAAATCATGATATTTGCGTCGTGCGAGACACACGTTTGAGTTGTTTTGTAGGGAGAGACGAGGTCTCAATTAACGCCACGAAGTCGATGGAATTTTTGATAATTCTCCTTCTTTCTTTCATTTCGCTCTTCTCCAAATCTACACAATCGCGAATGAAAACGTTCACGATCACGCGAGATAGCCGATCGTCGACGAAGTGCGTGTTTCTCGTCTGACGGAATAAGGGTGAGTTATGCTAATGGAGAATGCATATCCATTCGCGCATGTCGGATAGAAATGTGTTTAAATTAGAGAGCGTAGACTTTCGAGATGTGGGTCACTCGAGCATCGTACGCGCATAAGCAAAGTTGCTTCACGTAACTCCGTCCGCAATTACTTCTTTCATGAGGCATGATATTACCACACAGAAATATACGCGAATAATCTTGTTCATCCATTAAATCGCATCTCACCGATCTCGGCAAACCGCATAATGTACTCTATGCTGCACCGTGACGATCGGATTAAAAAAAAACCGTTAAAAATGCGCGCGCGTATTTAACGAGGAAGCGTTAGTCGATGAGACACGCAGATACGCGCATCGCGAGAGTTTAACTAGAGGTCGTATCGCGTAATAAATTGCATCGTAGCTCGAGAGAGTCGAACATTATGTTTGCTTTGCTGCCCTTGTCAAACATATGCCGCAGCGAAGGGCCCGTCGCAACTATCAGCGCTGACCGCCTTCGACACGATGATGCACCTTTCTGTGTCATTTGCATTTCGTTTGCTCTTACATCTGCCTCTCTGCTTCATCGGCTTCTCAATTGTAATCGCTGTTGCGTAACATTCAATCCCTTATAAGTATTGCGCTTTCGCCCCTCAGAGCATAATAATGATCTTCAAAGCCTATGTATTTAACGCTAAATGTGGCCTTATGATTCTCAGGCCTCATGATAACATCAAATATAACTTTGCTATTCGCAAATCTGTTTTGGATGATCTTAGTCATTATATTATCTGTTATATTAATTACATATTCTTTTACATAATTATATACTTTTTATTATTGTTTTACATTTTTTATAAAATTTTCCTGTAGAAGAAATTATTTCAGATTTTTCGTTTAATATAAATATATTAATTATAAAATAAATTATATATAATTAACATGTACATTAAATTAAAGCAAAAATCAGAAATAAATTCAAGAAAATTTTATAAAAAGTATAAAATAAGAATTGTTTTATACTTTTTAAGAGATAATTGAATAGATAAATATCGTATATAAATTGCTTATGAAATCTGTCGTTAGAATAAGTCAATGAATACATTATACGAGTCTGCCGCATATATTTAATTATAATTTTTCTTAAAACACTATACTTCTACGTGCGTGTGCACAGTTTCCAATGTCTGCCTCTCACCGCGTTATTCCTAGAAAATTACAGAGGCTTCTTTTGCTCATTCGCCTGAAGAAGGCCAGCCGGGCAGCTGGTGAAGCGATCCGTCCGAGAGACAGGTTCGACTCGATACGTGTTACCTCCCTTGTTTCCAGAGACATTGTCCTTTTTGTGGACCCTGAGCGAACGGGTGCGACAAGAAGCGAACTGTCGGTGGCACGCGAGCGTTTAAAAGATTTTGCACGGGGTCCTGTTTAACTAATTTGGTTATTAAAATGAATATCCTCCGCCTTTATGCGACGAACACGCGAACTCCGTGCGTCTAAAAAACGTGGGTTTGTACACGCGTGACATTTGCATTACCGTCGGTCCGCGTCTCTCGCCGGACCCCCCTCTGGGGGTATAATGAAAAAGAATTATGCTAGTGTGTTTTTAACCGGCGTATATTACGCGACCGAGTCACGAGAGCGATTTGTTTCGTGCATTCTCTTAGTAAGTAGAGTCGCATTTGCATAATATGTGCAAGCCGACACTTCGCTTAAATCCGTTTCTAATCATTCGCGTACGAAGGCCTTCTGTTAGTGAAATGTATCGTAAATTGTTTAGAAAACAAAACGGGAGTTTGAACGTACAGCTTAGCTGGGATTTATAAGATTTATCTTTGATTACGAGCTCTTTTGCTACGAACGATCGTGTCCGATACATTCGACGTGGCAAGCGAAAACTTTATCTGATATTGCGATAAGAAACGCTACACGATAAAATCATTCTACGCTCACAGCATCCGCATGCCGATGTCCAAATATAAAAACTCACAAATTACCTGCAATGTTTTCTTTTTTTAGAAAGGATTCAATGAGACATTGAGCAAAGCAAATACGCTCGATATGTATCGCATGATAGATCGTACAAAATGATATCAGGAGAAAGAGAACAGTTTCATCTCGTTCTACTTCTTTTCGTTTAACCTACTAAGAATTTAAAAATCGTCATCATCCGATGAAATGAAATGAAAGAAAGACGTCGTCGGGAATAACAGGTGCGCTCGGTATTTCCTTTATCCCTCGTTCATGACACATGCATGTCGTGTCTAATAGTAAGTCTCTTCTTCGACTCTCAGCACGAAGAAATCCTCTTGGCTCCGCGTTCTTAATTCCGGAGGACCTTAGAAACCTCGTCGACACCGAGCAGCATAAAATGTCGTCGGAGAACGCGTGCGCGCAATACTTACACCGCAGGTGTACCATGTACTATGCACGTTACGGAGTGACAGCATCGCGATTCGATACAGTCGATTCGTTTCGTGACACTCGTGTGTAGCATACGCATAACGTTGATTGTTGAGTTTCCATCTGCGTATTCTTCACAGTCGAAATACCTCTAATCGTCTCGAGACTGAAGTCACACGCATCTGGGACCGGCCAGTCTCTCTATGAGTTATGGTAAACGGGTGCATAATTTGCCCGTTTCTCATGCTTTCACTCGGCCGTCACACCGAAGAGTGCGTTCGCCAGTCGACTCGACGAAGACTAGTACTGACGACAAAGTACTGCGCCTCGTTTCACTCATATCCTTAACTCGAAATTATACACATCGCCGTGACAGTCAATATGCCTTCGTTGCCAATTATACCATTTCGCGATCTCATTAAGCAGTTGACGTATAATTATCGGCAAGTGTTGTCACGCGGAGTATTAATTCCTTGTTAATGATCATGGAAAGTACACATTTTCGAAAGTTGATCGATCCGCGTATTCGCGGTTGCATCTGGCTACGGTGCAATTGATCCGCCTTGTTTACCGAGAGAAATTTTCACGTTGTAATTACTGATCGAGAATTTTACGCAACAGCTTATCTGTTTGTAACGATCATTATAATAATCCATCCAATTATAATAAACATCCAAATTTTTTTATACCAGTCTTTTAATTCGTCAATCATATTGATTCGTCAATCTTCGCGAATAATTAGTAATTTTTTTGAGAGATCATTTTTTTTAACATCTATTTTGCTAGAAGACTCCTAATCTCTCTCGATGCCAAGTCTTGTACCGCTCGATAGCCAGCGAAGACCGTATTCGCGTGGCTTCCATCAATCATACTCTCGCATACGATTTATGCAGCACCCACACATCTCGGCGAACGCGGCATTCCGCGACTGTTAACCCGGATGGCTCGTTAACCGGGAATGGTGTTCACGCGTGACATAGTAACCGCATCTTAGAATCCGTAGCTCTTGCCGCGACCCGCGGCTGCTCTCCCGCATCGTCTCTCTGTACGATTTACGAGGAATAGAAAGTTTATTTCCCAACAACAATTTAATAGGATGTAATCGGCTCGCTTATACGGCAGGGGGACATTCGTAATACCGGCTGGCGCCGCTTACCGATCGCATTTGTCTTTCACGAATCGCGTCGAGAGCCACGCGTAATCATAGTGCGAGGCAATAGGATCCAGAACGCAAGGAAGAGAGACGAAGAGAGCCGTGGGGACTTAGCGTGTACGCTATAAACCATAATTAATCGTCGTATGTTCGAGATCTTCCCATTTCGAATATCAACGCGCGCGCCATAGAAACTTCATAAATCTGCTCGCTGTCGAACGCGGTACGGTCTACCTCCGGCGATTTTGTGCCTCGGGTCCGCGAATAAGGCTGACGACGTATTCATTTATACGGGACTCCCTACTTATATAGGCTCTTGCGTAATTATCATGATGCTTTTCTTGCCTTCGTCGTAATGCAACATCGACGCATCGTGTTCTTGTCTCGATAAAATTTACAGCGAGAATGCTCGCAGAACATTTGACGAATTGCGCTAATCGAATACGCAGGTGAGACACACGCCGTTCATGGAGAGAAAAGAGAGACTCCAGAAACAACCATATTATTTTCAGTATTCCATTCCCTTTCACGGTAACGACTGTGTATAATTATATGTATAAATAACATACGTAGAGACTATAATTGATAGGTACAGAATATACACAACTTTACATTTGTTCGTGCAAATTGACTGAACTCTATTATACTACAAAATTAACGGATTTTAAGTTTCATCGAATATTGATGTTTTGTCCAGGAATATTTCCAGAAATGCTTTCGATAAATCAAGTTCCACAAATCGACAATTGGCTTCAAAGCAATTTGAAAAATGCATACGAAATCTCATAAAATTTCTATGAGATACTATGCGCGCTCCTTCATATGCGGGAGATCGACTTATGGATATCGACATACCTATCGCTAGTTGTACGTCGCGAGCGAGAAACGATCATGACGTTCCATTCACGGATGGTTTCTATGCAAATGCAGTGAACTGTCGATAAGTACTCAAGGAGAAGAATGCGGTATATCATCTTTTACACACATCACGCGCGCATAGTGTAATATATGCGCAAGCAGAAACAGCTGGTTCACGGTTCATGACCGTCGCTTTTGTAGATAACATCGCAATTATCCGGGCTCTCCGAAATGCTGTTATTAATGCGCGTTCGCGAACGAACAAGTATCTTTTGACGTGCAAATTCGTAAAAATGACGAAAGAATCTCCTCGAGCGGGAGTTGCATTGTGCGCATGATAAATGACTCTTCCACGGTTTCGTAAACTACGGGAGCGCAAGGACGGCTGAGATTAATCGTGAGTTTTATTAATTTGTCAAGCAAGTTCGCGCGCCGCACTGTAAATGGGTTCCCGTGGCAGCTTCGCCATTTGTAGCGCGGTGTGTGCGCCGTAATATCGCTCAGATAAACTGCAGAGAACAACGCGGTAACTTGGAAAGTCGATAATATTTGGCGCCGAGACCTTCGACCCAGTTGCGAACCAAGCGAGTGTAATAATTTCATTTGCACATGTTATTATCGCCGAATATCGAAACGTTTCAGATCATCAGTCTCTTTTATTAAAAGAGACATCGTCATTCTTTCATTGGTAAAAGAAAGTAGAAAAATAGATTGCTTCTTTTATCAGATCAGTTTTTGCTACTGACAGCTATTATATTCAGAGAAATTTAATCGCATCCTTTATTGATTTAGCGATTGACGTCATTTCATATAGTTAGGTAACTTTAACCCCCTTTACAGTTTCACCGCAAACTATCTGCCGAGATATTATTTATGCATACTACACCAGACATAATGGATTTGACCAGAAACACTATAATAGTCAATGCATCCATTAGCGCTTTCCCATTTCGATACCGATTAAATCTTTTAATACTAGAAAATGCTTTCCATGCGTATAAATGCATTAATGCTCAGTGATTCTGTATCCAATATCGCTTTAAATAATAAGCAACTTCAAGTAAATTTAGACTTTGGAGTGATATTGCCAACTTCCGTACTTTTAATGCTCATGTATTTTTTATAACGCCTGGAATGAACCACCGAGAAGTACGGAAGGTCGTGCGCTTCCGACTATGTAAAAAAGAGTCGCTTCGTCAGAAACCTCAACGAGATTCCGCTATATCTGATCGTGTTCACAAAAATAAAGAACTGCATACTGCAATCCCTTTTTTCCAACGGCGCCCGCATCCCGAAATATCAAGCTGACGTACACGTCTGTAGCTTTTTGTCGATGCGTCTGTCTTTCCCTTGAAATTGTACGTGATTGAGCGGCCTCAAAAGGCGCGAAAGACAGTGTATCTTGTGATTGGGTCAGGGGATCCGAGGAGAGAGAAACTCTCTCCCGAACAACGGAGACGCGATATAAATGCGAGGGATTCAAGAGTTAGTGATCATGCTCGTTAGGATGTGCATGAGAGGCCCGTGTCCCACGCCACGCGTATCTATAACGTTAATGCGTTACATACCTGCGTGCGCGAAAGTGCAAGTTATGCATATCGAGGAAGGACGCGAACGAACCGGGACGGAAGGAGGCGGTCGGGAGACAGAAAAGTGTTGCATTGCTTGAGTGCGTGCAGCATGTATGCGTATGCGCATATACAGGCGGGTACATAAACTATCTTCGCATTATCATTCCCCGCGCAATACGTACATGCTTGTAAAACTGCGAAAACAAATGCCGTCCCGACAACGAGGATGTTAAGGAGACGATTATACGCCCGGGGCCCCGATACACTCGTCCGCGGGTTTTATACGTATGGCGGGTCATTAATGAAACGCGGACAGCTTTGTCAACCCGGCGCGGATTATCTCGTCGAAGGCCCCCGTCGACGGTGCCCCTTCGCAGCAGTCGGCTGTCGTCGCTTCCGTTCACCGCCTGTAATAAACTCGCCGATGGCGGTGAGACAGCTCCATTCTTTCTCTACCTTCGTAGGTCACGCGCAGGTCAATTCTGTCTGAGCCAAATGGAGATTGCCATGACGCGAAAGCGAATGTGTTTCGACTTTTTTATGGAATTACTGTCATTTTCTCTAAGGAGATTATATACCTAAAGACGACGTATTGTGAAATAACAAATTTAAATATAGATAGGCAAATTGATGCGACAATATTTTTAAAATAAGTTTTCAATTTATTAATACTCATAAAGAACTCTATATTATATATATATATATATATATGTATATAATTCTTAAAAATATTTTTTAAAAAACGAAATTCTAAAAAGAAATAATGTTAGTTCAGATATTTCATAATCAATGCTATTTTATGGCTTGCAAATGTAAGATTCTTCTGTTCTATAAACTATTAAACGCGAAACGATAATTTTTCGGTACAGAGTACTCATTAAAGTCGTTTGCAAAAGAGGATTGAAAGCATTGATTGAAATATTAAAATTCTCTTTAATTAGTTATAATTGTACGTTATAAAAATAGTTTAATATATGAATGTATTTAATCAAAAAAGGTCAATAATGCAACTGCAAAAATCACAATTGTTGAAAAAAACAGATCTAGAATCAATCGTTTAGCATTCATTTCACATTAGATTTCACATAAGATGAGTCATTAAAGAAACAGTCATCTTTGTTAAATAATCTCACTTAAACTTCCTTTGTTCATGATATGACATTTATATAAATACACCTTGTAAAAAAAAGAGACATACAATGCTCGTTCAAATTATATTCACAAGAGAGATATTTCCATACACTGTTATAGCTCGAAGCAAGTTCGTATTTTTCTGCTAAGTTGACATTATGGCAGAGAAACACTCTTTCCCTCGCGATTTCCGACGCTTTGTCGGTGTTATTATCTGCGGCAATAATTTTGCTGAGGTATTCATTTTGAGCCACGCTTCGTATTTTACAAAGTATTTAAGATATAAGATACTAGGTTAAAATCAAACGCTGTATTAAGCCATTTTCGAAAGACCCGATCAAGTGCTTGATGGCTTTATGCGGTGGACGGGCCATTAATGCAACACCGTCGTCTTTGCAGAACCGGTACGGATTATCTCGCCGAAAGTTTCTCAATGCAGTTCTTTCGGACCGGGCTCGCAGCCGCCGTCGCAGCTCGCAGTGCAGCCGAGGATGCCCTTATAATTAATTGCGGATGCGTAATGCCCGGTGCGCTGTAGAATCACGTAGTAATTGGTTCCTCGGTTTTGGTTAACGAGTCCTTTAAGTGCTGCGTGTACATTCCAATGTCGGCAAATCTCGGACGAGATAAGTACACGTTCGTGTTATGTAATGCTCGGCACGGCAGTTGGCGATTATCATTGCAGATGGTACGGACGATATAATTTAATATCGCGTATGCGCGACTGTTTGGCGACGCGTTAAGGTATTTGTAAAGGTAGTGTTCGGTCCTATTAACTTTTTAATAATTTAGATGCAAATAGGTAGGTAGATACGGTTCTCTACAAGTGATAAATCGAGAAGAGAAGAATCGAAAGAATAATTACGTATTATGAACGACAAAATATTCAAGTTTCTATCACTACTAAAATTATTTAGAATTAATATGACGTATAATATAAATGCAAAGTTCGTGAAACGTGACACAAAGTTTTCGAAGTGTCATCTCAAGTCCAATTGTTAAAACGGGAGACAGTTTATATTAAGGTACTAAAATATCAGATTATATAGATACATCAAAGTGCAGCAACATGTAATTAAGTCGTGAGGATCATTTAATTAGGTCGCGAGGATTAAACGCTCGCTGCGCAAAAGTATGCAACCGCTTACGACGGTTTCTCGCAATGGCTTAATTCGTGAGCAGCGCTTACTCGACTTGCTCGGCTTTGCGTAAGTAAATCTTCCTTTAAACGCCGACTGGACGACGTAATGCCGTGCCAACAAAATATCTCCGTCACGATATACGATGACAATCAGCGATGTAGATTTTTTAAACCGTATTCGTACCGTTTGCGCGAAATATGTGAACTATCCGAGTGAAGTAAAAGCAACGATAATTTTCCTTGTGTTCTAAAGGCTTCTTTCTGCGGCTGAATGTGCCGATTGTTGCAAGCACTCGCGATAACGTAACATACATCATAACACGGCGCTCGCACATCCGTTAGATTCCTCGCGCTATTGCGAGAAACGAGTTGCGCGCCGCCGATCCGTTCTCTATCGGTGCAACCGATCGTTTAGACATAATTACTGACAATCCTCAAGGGCACCGTATCGCTCGTGATTGGCCATCTCCATGGCTCCCGATGATCGTTAACGAACATTCGTGGTGCTCGTAAAGGAAGCCAGCGCACACAGAATTACTCGCCACGAATCTTCCAGTCGGCGGAGGCGACTCTCGCGCGCGAGCGCACGTGTGCGGAATGTATCTTTTGCCGTTCTATAAATTGTCGGTACACGGTTGTACCACCGTTCAGGATCCAACGTGGAAATCAATTTTATTTCGTGCGCACACCGCCGTGTGTTACAGCCGCGTTTCGCAACGATACAAAGACGAAGTATCCGCGCGGATATGTGGCGTAGGTATCGGCGCGGCCTTCTTAAGACGGTATATAATTGAGTGGGTACGGCTATTTATGGTCGCTACGTGGTGGCGTCGGTAGTTTCATTAACGATTTAAGCACGTGCCTTATTTCTTAGGGTCGTAGCGGAGGCGAGTTTTACCGCGCGACGCGGAAAGTAATGGGATCGAAATAAACCAGATCAACTGTTTTCGGTACCGACGATTACCATACACATAAACTCTTGCTGGAATGCACAATTACAACGCGCGGTGGATTTACTTGGCAAAGGCAAATCGACGTAAAAAAATGCGGACATAAAAAAAAATTATTGAGAGTATTAACAATCGCAGGTGAAGGTTTTTATAAATATACCGGTATGCAATTTTTATTAGCGAAATCATTCAAACGCTGATACCATCTTAAATTTCGCGTAAATTGAGTTTAATGAAATGTGCTCCTATCTTTACCGTTGCCTGTGTAATTCATCGTTCAATACACACGAAGTCTAATAACGATGCTCGCCTCACGAAGCTCACGATTTCTGCTCGCGGTTCGCCATCGTCGCAAATAAATAAGATCTATCCGGCGAAGATAAACGTAATCTGCCAACGATACCGTTCCCAGGGTTCTTGGTGCGCGCCGATCGCGGCGAAGCTCTTCGGGTTTCACGGGATGACACGGGGCCGCGAGGTGGTACGTCGCCTTCATTATATTCCCCGCCGAGATTGCCCCGCTAGATTAACAACCGCAGATTAACAACCGTAGATTAACAACTGTATCGCCGCGCGTACAATTACTAACGGTCCGCCAGAGACATCGTAACTCCTACGGGCGGTCATATCCGCGGTTCTCTCTCGGGTGGTCATTAGTGTATATGGGTGCCATAATAAAGACGAAAGCACGAAGAGAGAACCCTGGTAACGGTGCGCTCTCGCCGTCTCGCTCTCTCGTTCAACGCTCTCCCGAGATCGACTCGTGGTGCACGTGCGCGCCCTTGCGCTCGGGCGTACGAGAGCGTATGCATACGTCCTCTGCCTATCTCAGAGGTGCTGTTCAGGGTACCCGCCAGTAGATTGGCTTAATAAGGATGATAAATCGGCGTTAACGCGGGAATTACGGAACGGTGCGCGCGGCCACGTCTCCGACGAAGGAGCGAGAGACCTCCTGCGCCGGGACCCATGGTACCCCGGACAATCAGCGGGTGTCCGCGCGGGAAAAAAAATACAATCGGCGCGTTCCTATAAAAAGCCGTTCAACCTGCAGGTTCTCGAGGGTGCGCTCCTTGCTACATGTACACACATACACATGTACGCTTTGCAAAGTGTACGTGTGTATGTGCGAATGCCGACTGCCATGCACGAAAATCGGCAATAAAGCCGACGGACGTCTTCATGCGGCGTGCCATCGCATCCCGGTCACACTCTTGGAGTTCTCTCGCGCAGATACTCGCGCCTTCCTCGAGATACTGTTGCCGGGGACAGCTTACTGGACTTGAATATCTCTCTCTATAAATAATCGATTATATGGCGCTCGTTAAACGTCTTAATGAGCGAGACATCGGCCCGTTTTCCGAGTAACCGAAAGCCGTACGACGCTCTCCGCAACGTTCATCTCGACGTTTTCTCCCTTACCTCTCATTCTCCGTCGCTCTACCAAGAAGTGAGCCCACTTCTTCCTGTTACTTTTGCATTGTCGCGGCCTCGTGCCGCTCCCGGAGGTACATTTTTTCCCCCCCACAGACACGGAGTCACGATGCAAGTATGCGGTGGGTAGAGCGCGTTACGACGATTAGACGTGTTGCGTAAAACAAGGAAATATAACGGAGGCTCTTTCGCGGAATATGAAAGAGTCCTTCGCGATGCTGCGCCATGAATGAGAAAATAGTTCTTATCTTTTATACATCATGACTCCCTATCCTCGTAAGACATTAAAATGATCAAACGTCTCTTTACATGTGTGTGCTTAGAAATTTAATCGTATCATGTAGGCAATACCGTGAATATTCATTGCGTCACGACTTTCATTTTATATAATTGCAAAATTAGATATTTGCAGTGTCATTTGAACTCAAACGTTTAAAGATGTTCCTTTCTAAATGTTAAAGGTTCGCGGAGAATGTCGATTTTAAATCTTCATTTAGCCGATAAATCATTTTGTCATGAAAAATTAAGGACGATTGCCTGAAGTGAAAAAAAATCAGAGAAATTGATCAAAGTTTCAGGGAATTCTCTCACGCATGTCGTGATTGATAGGAACGAGTAAGCGTTCTCTCTTCGTACCGTGAAATCGGATAAGAATCGCCCAAACGGTCGCGTTTAAGCACGCGGCAATTCTACTTAATTAGCAGCGCCGGAATGGACGGAGGTAGTACAGGACGCGTCGGTCATTAGAAAGAATCGGCGACGGCTGGTGAACCAGAGGGGGGAATCGGCGTGAATTTCGAAGTTTCGGAGAAAGGCACACCCACGGGTACGGGGCACGGTGGAATGCAGAGATGAGCGGGCCAACACACCGCGCGAATGTACAGAAGTATTCGAAACGACACGCAAGCCTCACCTTTGTTTCGGAATACCTGCGCACCTGCATCTCGCCGAGACGATCTCCGCCGCTTTGAAGAGAACAAATCCCCGCCCCGGTCACCGGTCGGGAAATTAGAGGAAAGCCGATATAACCGAATCCCGACCCTCTTTTGATCCTATCTAGCTCAATGCTGCTTGTCAGATATTTGTCCGATCCCTTCTATCGTCACTCATTCCCAATTAATATTCTTAAATATTTGAACCTTTGAACTATGCCGAAAAAGACGGAAATACGCACGGAATAAAGTAAAACGTTGTGTTGGAAAGATAATTTATCTTCTTTTTCTATGAGAAGAATTAGAAGAAAAAAGTGAAAAGCGTTTGCAGTGAGAAGCGTTTCGCAATAAATTAATAGCCAATTATAGGCAATTAACAGCTTTCAATTATGTTAGAGCCGCGTTGAGAAGATCGTTCCGAATGAATAGATTTAAAGACTGTACGCTGTATTGGAGTTCAGAGGTCATTTCTTTATAAGATCTCGTAGCCGAAATATCCGCGGGATCAAAGTTGCGGAACCTTTTTTTTCTTGATCTTTTGATCGGTTGCCGCGATTGATCGATGGTGTACAATGACGTGCACAAAACACAGTTGACCGGCCGGCGGCCGGTGCGATCGTGACATAATAAACGCGGCGATACGCCACTCGGAGATGTTTCCGGAACGAAGAACGTTCTATTAAGATGTCTCGGCGATTCGGGTCACAGCTGGTCGAGAGGTGCGCTCGAGTGCATCCCCCCCCGAGTGCATTCCGCCCCGTCACTGCTTTCCTGCCTTTTTACTTCGCGACCGCCACCACCGTTTATTACCTTCCTCGTCTTCTTTGCAACGCAGGTATAGAGTGGACTTCAGAGAAAACCGAGATTTTATCGAGCGATCGCGATCCGTGTGGCTACGTCGGGCGTCATCGGTATCGTTTTTCGAATGGCGCGTCATCCAGTTTCCGTGCGAAGGACGGATAAGTGGGGCCGCGGATGATATTATTTTACATGCCGGGCGGAGCGACATTAAGTCGCACCTCCGTGAATCCCCACTTCTCGTCACATATTTAACGTTCCACCGCGTTTACAATGGTTTCCTTTCTCGAGGGATCGCGCAGGTTACGAGAACACTGTAGCGGCGGTAATGGAAGCAAATAATAATCTTACGCGCGTAACGGTGTTATTTTTCATCATCATATTCTTCCATTTTCATAAAAAGCCATATCTATTAACCTTGCACATATATAATCAAAAAATATTTATATAAAAAAGTTTTTACATATAAACTTTATACATAATTAATGCATATATAAAAATCAAATGTATAGATGTTATCCTGTTTATTTGTTGTGTTATTTTGACTCTAGAAGAAAATCGATTCTATAAATTTTTTGATTCTTCAATGTAGTTTCAGTGCTGCGATTAATTATTATTATTTCATAGAATATATAGAAATAGATTAATCTTTTTCAAAGCTTTTATGTAGCTATAGAGTATAATTTTAATATATACGTTTTTAAATTCGCGAATTTATTTTTCGCTAGTAAAAAATCTATCACGATTTTTCCGAAGACTACCAGAATCACGAGGGTGATCTCGCATGTAACACAGGATGTCGCGTCGTGGCAAAAAATATCTTACCCACGAGTTACGTTCTTCGTCGGTAGCATTAGTACCTAATCTACCGGACTCGCGCTACCGTATAGCTCAGGGAGAAGTCCACGAGGGGATAAAGAAAGGAACAAAAAGAATTGGTAGAATGAAAGATAAAAGAAGTAGGCCAGGCACAAAAACCTTTGGTCGAGTCCTGACAGTCCTTTTTCTAGGGATATCGCCTCGTCGCACCCGGTTCTCGACGTATCGAATTATACGATAGGGTTTCCTGAGACTCAACTATTGGCCAGGACGTACAAGTGTCAAAGGAAGGAGATCCAAGGAGGAGCATATATGTGCAAAAGGGCCACTTGCGTGCAAACAAGATTATGCAAATGCATCAGTGTTGGGATGTGCATATGTGTGTACGGAAGACACCCACACTGTTCGTAAGCTGCACAGGCAAGACACAGGATGCGCGCGGGTGCGAGAGGTCTGTAACTTCTGGGCAAAACTAATTATGAGCGTGGTATTTAGGCGGCGGCACTACCTTTTGTTTAGACAAAATCTCGTTTGAATATATTAGCCTGTGACGAGATGTTCGCCGTGACGCGTGCGGTTCACGCACGGATTGTCAATTAAGTTCTGTGTTCTATTTTTCCTGCCTTATTCTCAGCATCTTTTTCATAGCTTGATGTTTATATAATGACTTATGTAAACTTAATTTCCTCGTTAATTGAAATACTATCGGTATTTTAATTATTTGCACTTTTATTTAAAAATAAAAACGAAGGAAATCTATAATAAAATTAATTGCGATAATATAAATTTTTTTGATCAATTTATCGTCTGGTCACTTAATTTTTTAGCAATTATCCCGTATTTAGTGGAACACAATTACCAGGCCCAGAATAGACAATAAAAAAATTAAAAAATTTATAAAATCTTTTCGTTTTTTTTATAGCGAAAATAGTGGGCATTCATGAATCTAACAATGATTGTACAAAATAATATATTTTCCAAAGTGGAAGTTTATTGATCCGTGTATATTATACACATAAATTTTTATTCTTATTTAATAATTACAATAAAAAAATTTTTCTATATATATTTTTTAATATACATATTTATATTTTCACATAAATGTGTATATAAAAAATATTAATAAATATAATTTTCATATACATTCTGCATATATATATATATATATACACATACATATATAAAACATATTCCATTAATTCCCTAAGCTTCCAATATGATATAGAATAAAATTTCGATCCACTACGTCAACTAGCTGGTATCCTATTCCTCAAAGCTTCCGCATGGGGTGATGTCTCAACAAAAAGTTGATGTCTAACGATCTTTAGAGACGCACGTGTTCCAAATCATACGCCGACGACGGAACGAAACTGCAGGGCGCATAATAGTCATCTAGCAGCTAACCCGTGCACAGTGTGTGCACACACAAGTTTACGTATATCCTTCGTGTCCCCGGTGCATAACCCAGCTAAGTAAACTCAGCCCACGTTGGGATCGTAAACGCGCTTACAGTGGCGTAGCGCGGCTGAATAAAGTACAACGCGCACGTTGCATTGTAATTGGTATTAACACTCGCTATTCTGTTTATCCGGAATGCCAAACTCACTGTCGGTGAGCTCATCGCTGTTGTTACTAAAATAACGTTTCGTATGAACAATTAACCTACCTTATCAAAATAGTCTATACAGTTTCTGTATCTATACATCTGTATCGTTTGAGGATTGAAATGTGTTATCTCACATTCTTGCGTCATGTTAAAATATATCCCGTTGGATTTACGGTAGACTAAAAGTTTTATTTTTACAATGTTATAATAATCAACGAAATAATAATTGCAGCAATTGAAATGGGTCTATTGTTGTTCAGAAGATCGCTATCATTCAGTTACGAGTCATTCGGCCATTACGTTTCTTCTCTCTATCGATAGATCCATAAGATTTTATAGACCCGAGTCTACAATTGAGTTCCATTGGTACATCATTTTTTTTATAACTTTGTGAAATTCTACGCGTACCTCGTAAAAAGCAGAGAAAAACGTGACCCGTTTTCATTGCGTATTATCAGTACATATGCATTGACATTGCGGCAAACTTTATTAAATTTATTTTAAAGTGAAAGGGAATTATCTTATTAACGAACGCTTCCGCATATGTATATACCATCTGCTCGCAACTTTTTCGGCTTCATATGAGAGCGTTTCTTTAAAACGTCTGTCGATTACGTAATGTGCAATTATTTCCCGCGCTAAGTGCCACATGTGTACGATGTATTGCGTGTTAGGAAACGATAACTCTGTGCGAGAATCGCAATACGAATTTGCTGCCTGAAAACTAATAATTATCGCTGTAACAGGTACTAACTTCAATAGTTACTGAAGCACGACTTAACTACTACGTTTAACTATGTTTACATATTAATTACGTTCACATTAATAAAGTTACCTTCAGACAAGTTGTACAATCAGCTACCGATTGCAAAACGCGATTTGTATTATTTTATTCGCGCAAGTGTTATAATATCATTTCTCGTAGAACGTTGAACATTCAACCGTTATCATCCATTCGTAATTGAATGCAAACGCTAAAGAATATTCCAGTAAAGCATATTAATCTAAATATCATTTAATTTTCTTTAATATATGAAATTATAAATGCATGCAATACTTGTTATTACCTCTCCAATTGCTTTCATAACAAGATTCTAAACAAAACGCAACGAGTAAATTTTGTAAACTTATAATCTTCGATCTTATATATTACTTCGGCATGTTACATACATTTTCGATGTAGCTTCCGAAAAAATTGTCGAATTTTACGACGCTCTCGTCGGAGAAAGTCGTTTGAGTCACCACGAAGACCCCCGCCTTTGTAGAACGCATTGTTCCATGCCGATTAGAAAGCCGAAGTGGAATACCGATAGCGTTCACGGGCATATACGCCGCGTCCTACCGTATATAATACAACATTTATTATTGCCAGCATACGTAGACTCACAACGCATCAGGGCTGTGCGGGTAGAACCGTTGCTCGATGGACATGGGTGGGTGTTCGTGTCGAGAATAAATAGTCGTAAACGCGGGCGCGAAAGGTTTCTCCTAGGAGCCGAGCCTGCTATTGTTGAGTCCGGAGTCTCTATTGCACATAGCATACATGTACTTGCCGATGATTTCGGGAGAACATTTTCCTTTCACTATTCTTATCGAACATCAAAACATCGATAGAATTTATCTTCATTAATTTAATTACGCTTTTACTGTATCTTCATTAATTCTAATTTTAACTAATTTTTAATATAAAATAAGATATATTGATTTGTGTGATGGTCAAACGTAGTTATTGATATAGAGATACATAAAAAAATTATTGATAACTTTCTTACATAAATGAAGTTGTAATATGTGATATCTATTATTAATAATTATATAATTGTTTTTTTATATATAATTCTATTTTAGACTTCTATATTTTGGCAAGCACGAACTATAAGCACGATAGTAAATCGCTTAACAATTTACGTAACTTTAATCGTGCAAAACTTATACGGGCATGGAAAATTAAATTAAATCGATTGTTTCCACGGTCAAGCGAAATTATCGCGCGCTCAAAGGAATTTGGTCTTCGCTCTCACGTAGTCAACTTCAAATACTGTTAGACGGCTGCTAGACGGCGCGTACGTTGCGGAAATTAATTGCACTCTAAAGCGCGTAATTAGGCAGGTCGATAGGGTATTATTATGCTACATTCCACTCGACGTTTGATTAGTTGAAGTTACTTCTACGTAACAGTTTACGGTATACGTTAAGGACTACCGACAATGTTGACTTCCGTTCGAACCGGTAGCCCCAGTCGAGTTTGAAGCGATAAAAGCTCAGCGGTCGTTAGTCAATGATACACTTTTCATTCTTGCTTGCACACGCGATATGTGGGCGGTAACGGTAATAGTTTATTCCTTATGAAGTAAATACAACTCGTGCCCGACCTTTTTTCAACAGTGTAACATGTTGCACTAGATAGAAGGCGGACGGTATTGCGAGCGAGATATTTTAAGCTTGACACTCGTTCATTTCTGTTGTACTTCAATGCTTTTAATCCTTTAAATACGATTGCACGAATGTGTAGCTGAAGATATTTAATTTTTTCTTTTTTATTATAAATCGTCAAACCCAATACGACGATTCGTATCCGAAATACATCATGCAAAAATAATAAAGATTAAAACCTGGACCTCATAATTTATATATACATCAAAGATACTGCGCGCAAAAAAGAAATTCTTTTTTTCATATGCAAAAGTATTATGGCCCTCTGCCAAATATGTTCGGAAAAAAAAAAAAAAATACGCTTTATGCCACTGCGAGTGGATCACATCATGCAATGTGCGACAATGAGAAGCATAATCGAACCTGAGCGTGATCGCAGACAGTGTTTCGAATCTCGATGCAAAGCCTTTTTAATGCGGTTCTGCTCGTACCGTACTCGGGCCAATCACGCGTGGCAGCATCGAATCCTACCGCGAGTACGGTCAGCGTTTATCGGCGGTGCGACGAACCGCCGGAGTGCAGCCAGGCCCGATAAACCGTATGCACCGGAGAGGAGAGTGCACCGTATTATAATGCCATTGCAGACGTGGCATTAGCGTATCGCCCGGCTGCATCTCGATCCCTTCGTCCGTCCATCCGTTCCTTCATCAGTTACTTTGTAATCCCGTACGCGCGGGATACCACCTTCGGATACCGCCTGGTTACCAGAGCTGCAGGGCCCGATGTAAATAACGGGAAGCGACTTCCACTCTTCTCGCTCCTCCACCTCGACCGCGACCCGTCGTCGGTTGCGGAATATCTTCGGGGTACAAGCAACGTCCGCCGACATGATTTCGAAGTCATGTCGATGGCTAGACAATTTATCCCTACTTGCTGGAGCGCTGATAATTTTCATCGACCGATAACCAGGCCCCTCGAGCGAACAAATCGTATTGTTCATGCCACGCTATCTCGGTATGTTGTTATTGCTTGATAGCGTTACAATACGAAGATGCTCGGGTTGAGATGTTGCGTAAGATCCTTGATAACAACATTTTGTCCGTCAAATCAATTACGAAGCGTTTTTATTTGAAGAAATAATATCCTTTTCGACGGTTTCCTTCTCTCTCTCTCTCTCTTTTTAGATTATTATAATTAATTTATTGTAAAATGACAATTGGAACATGTTAGAGATTTTGTCTATTTTATAATAATTTTTATCTCTGTGAAAAAAATACTTTTAGATTAGTAATATTTTGACAATCGATACATGCATCAATGGAATGATTCCGAACACAGGCACTCATTGGATACGTAGCACGAATCTCGCCATTAATTACTACGGAAATGCTAATTGGGCGTTTGACAACCCTAATTTCCTGGTACGATTAAACGCGTCGCTCTCTCGTTACAATCTCGTTGATCGAGGATTGCATATTGCGTGCGTGCGAACTCGTTAACATTCGGCTATTATAACGTCACGCACGACATTACACTCGCAACTCGATTTTAATATTGAATTTTCCGTGCTACGCGCGAGCACCCTTTTTTGACGTTTCGTTGTACTCGAGGGTTTTGTTAATAACTTGTAATCCACTTGTGATCCATGACAAATTTCCTCGATAACATTATCGCTTTAACATTTCATTATGACGAGGGTGCTTTATTCTCCCTAACAGATTGTGTCACTGACTCGTATAATCCTCTTTTCACGATCGAAAAATACGGGATACGGGTTAGAATGAGTGTATTCCCTGTCCGATCTGATATAATAAAATCCGTAGATTCGTTCTCCATCGAACGCAAAAGTTCATTTCACCAGCGAACGTCCAAACCCGAAACGATCGTCGGACTCTCCCGCACGAAAAGCTTTTCATTCCGGAAACGTGTGTAAAAAACGAGACATCGCATTCATAATAAAAATCACGCCGCTCGAAATTACAATGGCGCGAACGTTCATTTAAAACAATCCGCACCGAGCGCCGACTGTTACCGGAAGATGAAGCCGTCAATACGCTTTTATTGATTAGGGTGCTAGGGTTTGTGCATATGGGAAAGCGTGTGGCGGCCGACGGGGTCTCAGCTGCGTACACATCGAGACTAATCCAGGATATATCCATAACCCGGACAGAGAGACCGGCAATAAAAATATAATGCGCGATAAACGCGTGAAAGCGTACTCTAACTCTCGCCCCGTGTGTTCCTGACATTCATATCGACCGTAGCTCTCCGTAGTCCACGAGCCCATTGTGTCTAGATCCATTTGCGAAAGCGCTTAACCGCCTTAACGGTTCGATGGCAAATCTTGTCTCTCGTCCGATCGCCGAACTCGGGAAACCGATTACAGTCTTTACCGAGCGAACGCCGTTCCTTCTTCCTGTTCTTTGAATCAACTACAGATAAATCTGATATGCTCTCATATGCACTGTGATGCGCGTTGTGATAACGTATTATGCATCAAAAAATTTAGTTCTGAAAATTTCAAGAATCTTCGTTTTCTATTAGATATTGATTTTAACGCCCGAATGTTTTCTTCACGTTACATTTTAAGTAGCTAAATCTATTTTGAATGAATTTCAAATTCTATTTATGAACAAATAAAGACACAAAATATAATCATTTTTTTAGAGTTAGAGACGATATAGACATATGCATGATTTATTATTAGCCGACTATTAACATGGCACATTCTCTCAAACGACATAATTATACACGTCATTATCTCGATTCCGAGACAAGACGATGAAGTTCCCTCGGGGAACAGATCGCTTTTTGAGATCCCAAGTTCGGGTATTGGTCGAGAGACCAAGCGGAGTCCAAGCTCCACCGGTTTCGGAGGGTTTGGGCGACAAGATGTTAACACGTGTGTTCTCTCCCGCGTGTTGGAGCCAAACCGACCGAGGCGAGGTGACACGACGTAATCTGAGACAGCCGACTTCGACGTGGACTCGGTCGAAGAACCGACTCGCTCGCCGCGCACTTTGCTTTGCTTTGCTTTGCTTTGCTTTACTTTGCTTGGCTTTGCTTTGCACGAACGGCCGGAGCGCGCCCGAAGGATCTGTCTTTTACACACGGCAGGATGCGTCGTGACAAAAGAACAAAGTGTCACGAAGCCACGACCGACGGGCCGGTGTGGGAATTTGCGTGCAATTTGTGCATGCCGGCGAGGCATCTGCCCGAGCGAGCGTGATTCGTCCGCGTCAAAGAGGACACCGTAATAAAAAAAAAATATATATATATGGATACTGCGTCAAAATGTATCTGGTCGTTATATTAGTTATGTCCCGCGTATATCTTTTTCGTATCAAATTATATGCGTGTCGTGCAATTCATCTTACTTG
Organism: Cephalotes varians; assembly: GCA_037157785.1. Lineage (NCBI taxonomy): Eukaryota > Metazoa > Arthropoda > Insecta > Hymenoptera > Formicidae > Cephalotes > Cephalotes varians. The sequence goes on from JANQDE010000047.1 coordinate 967,831, forward strand.
ATTGCCGACAATTTTGCAACGCCATGCAAGAAGCGTAAGTCGCTTTTAATTGGAAAATTCGTGTGCTACATAGAATATCTATGTAGCTTCGTCGTGCGTTTCTCTTGACGCGATCGAATTTATATGGAACGGTCCACAGCGATAACGAATTTTTAATGAATTTGAATAAACAGGCTCGAATACAGAATATATCTTTCAGGCGTTTTCGACAATAGACATTGCGTGATGTTAGATGTTTCATGAGGCTCGATTAGATATTTCATGGTGTGTGGGTTGAAGAACGACAGAAAGTGGGACTCTGCCTGGATCGTGCAGAATGTAGGGAAAAGGACGTGCCCATCTGCTGTAATGTTAGTCAAGGTATGAGGCGGAAACGCAACACGTGACGCTGCGTTTTTTTTGCGGCCGGCTAAATCGACCAGGGCGAATCGCAGTTTCTTTGCTTTCGAAAAATTACCAATCAAGATGGAATCCGCGAGGGAACATGAATACTATCGAGACGCTTTGGAGCGTAAATCTGCAACGTTGCATCATAATTACTCTTTCTGGTAATTGCCGTTTCCTGTCGCTAATGGCACGCTATTGTCCGCAGAGAAGTAACATAGTAATGCGTTATATGACTGCGTGCCATAAGAAGTGGTAAATTAAATGTGAAAAAAAAGAGTATTAGATTCGTGTTCGTTTCAATTTCCTGGACGTAAGTTCGTAATTGCGATATATATCGTGCACCAATTAAACAACACGCTCGCGTAACTTTATATCGCGATAATATTAAATATTCACGCGATATAACGATCCTCTTTCCAGTAACAAAGCATAATCAGTTCCTATGAATTATGCGAGCGTAATGCAATCACTATTTTCGTGTGTATATTAAAGGCGTGATTATTTTTCACTATCTACCTTTTTTCTCTGAACATCGCTTCTTATCGTTAGCATTCGCCGTAATTACTACGTTATTATCATCGTGGATGTCATCAAGCGGCAATGACATCACTCTCAACGCGAAAAGAGAAAAAGACTAACTGGGCTCAGTTGATTAATGTTGTTTGCTTAGTGCGCATTTCGGCAACGAGCGCGCATGGAGACTGATGGAACAGGTAGACGAGCACGAAGAATCTAGCGGAGACAGCTAAATAAACATTCTCGTTTCGCTGCGTGCAGCCGCGTGCAAGCGATCAACAACGTACATGCACGCACGCACGCACGACGCGCGCGTGTCGAATTTCGCTCGCATGTGAATACGACTCGCAAAACCGAGCGGCGTGTGAGAGACCTTCGGATCGCTCCTGCATTTCGCAGCGTTTGGTCTCTGAATACTTGATGCACGATTTATTGTACCCTCAACAAAGACGATTTACTGGATTTCCCGCTGTAATCCCTGTTCAATGGCATAATTCCTCAATCAGCTCCCGTAAAAACAACTGTCACGCTATTATTAGAGTTTTTGCTTATGCGATTTTGCAATTTGTACGGTGATGAAGCGATTCAACTTATCGCGGATGATTCGCGCTCTTCCCTTTCCCTTTTGATCCCGATCGCGATTTTACACGACCGAGTACACGAAAAAGAAATGACGGCGCCATCACGATCACGGTAGACGCCGGATGACGTGCACGTCACGCGCCATAATTGAATGATTATTGTTAACCGTAAACGGGTAGCCGTAGGAGGCGTCATTAGAAGGTGACTGAAAAATTCTTCGCGACGAGCGGAATCCATACAACGTCCACGTCGCACAAGCCTGTAATTTTCATCATCGTGCGGAGAACATTCCTCTCCCTTCGTGCCTCCCTTCAGCACCTTCACCCCCGCATACTTCAACGTCGTTTTAAATCATCAAATAATGGTTATCTTCTCCATATAAAAAAAGAAAAAATTCTCCACATCTTCTCGTTTTCCTCCTCCTTGTAATCTTCTTCTTTCAGGATTTTTTCCGGTTTCCTTTTCTGTATTATTTCTTTTTATCCCTTTTTAAGCGGAGCAAGAGCGTTTTCAGAGCAATCGACGAGCAGCTGTCCGTATCCAGCGAACGTACTTGCGATAATGCTTGTTCTTTGTCCGTAGGAAAGATTTCCTCGAATCGAATCACACAGGTTCGAAACGTGACGTCTCAAGGCTGAAGCATGCGTGTCGCGTCGCGTCTCGATACGCTTAAACGGTTTCCTATCGAGGATGGAAACGTTTAATTGGTTATTGGAAGTTATTATGAGAGATTCACGTCGATTGATTTTCTCTATTTCGTATTTACGTAATTTACGGATCGTTATTATTCATTGTTATTACAAGACAAAGTACATGCAACAATACGATTAAATTCATGAAGTTTAATTAGTGTCCTGTAATGACATTGATTGAAGTTATTGTCAAATTATTAACAAATCTATGAGGTTTGACGTATATTTTGTATTTATTTCGCATTTTGTATTTATTTCGTCGTGTATTTATGTAATAAAATAATAGGACCCTAATTATGTGAATTACGAACTCATATTTTTGTTCGGTTTTACCGAAATAGAGATGTGAAGATGAGGAGAAAAATATAGAAGAAAAGAAAACACAGAACTGACAAGTTTATCTTCGTAAAATTGTCCACATCCGGTTTCGTGAAACGGAAAATTACGCACACCTGACTAAGTGTGCACACTGCATGAAACTTTCCGCTTCTGATGATTCTAATCAAAAGAGCCCTCTGACAAGTCCAGTTTAAGGGTTTCGAGTATCTCGTAATTCCCGAGGAAGGGCTCTTCTGTAGCAGAAATAGGTAGTTGAACCGGAGATGCGCGGAGATGCGCTCCGATCGACGGAATGAATGGAACTTGAATGTAATCACTTGCTTACAATCACCATAAAGTATCTGTGCTTTCTGCAATTATTGCTCATGTTACGCTATTGCAATATAACTTGCTCTTTTTCCAATTAACATGGATTTTCTATGCAATCATATTTAAAGCATACGATTATTTTTCAAAATGCCTATCTCTCTCTTCTCTCTCTTTAGCTTCGAGCAAGATACATGGTGGCATCTCTCACAGATGTATGCTACTGCGTCTCTTGATTTATGTAGACGCGAAAGAAAGAGAGAACAGGGCCAGACAGGATTCAACGGATGAATGGACAAGAGAGGACGATATTCGGGCCGCGTCACAACACGGTGTCATTTCTCTGTCAAACCGGATTAGACCGACGGACGGGCGATATTGGGTGGGGCAACGATGTTTTTGTGCTCGTAGGAGCATGCTGCTGCGAGATCGAGTATATCGCGATAGGAGCCCGAGAGACCCACGCGATCCGCGCCGCTTTCACCAACGGTTGGTCCCGCTCTCTTACAGACGACGATAAATTCGTGGGTAATATTGATAGCGACACCGCGGACAAGATCCGGTCGGTCCGGCTTGTCCCTCGTCCGGTCGGGATAAATTCTTTTAACGAGCGAGTGCGCGTCGCGCTCGGTAAAGCGCATTGTTGCCGGCACAATCTATCTCCCTCGACGGTTAACCCATCCGCGGCGGTTTCTCGATCATAGGTGGGCAGTGAGTTATGCGTACGATCGCCTTTGCCGAGATGCGAATGACGCGCGAAGATAATCCATCGTGAGAGCGAAGATCGTTCGATAGAGTGATGAAACCAATATCGCATAGCACCGACGATTGCGAACGAGGCGGCCGCGCTAATTGAATCGAGTTGTGAAAATTAGCATCATCCCGAGACGCGAAGATAAAGAGGAGAAAAAGAAATGTATGATCGTATTCTTTCTATCTTCGTTAGAGATCGATTACTGTTAGCAAAGTCATCACGAGCGAAGTCTGTTGAATGGAACTGACAGACATCAGGATAACAGGATGCGAAAATTCTTTCAATGCGTTATAAATTGAGATTTCAGGAGAGAATCTGTTATCTGTCCAAGCGCTGATAAGCTAGCAAGCTTATAATTCTTTTCTATGCCCGCGCGATTAGCTTAATTATCCTTCATAATCTTGTTTATCTTTATTCGTCATCGTTCGCGGCTATCAATTCCCTGGGAACAAAATTAACTCTCACCGTCGTGCCATAAATTATCGTAGGACTTGATGGTCCCCCGCATAGTGAGCATCTATTGTAGACGGACGTCTAATTTACACGAGTGTTACACGAGCTCAGACGGAAGAGGCTGTACTATCATCTTTGTTCGCCATTCCCGTAAGATCGTTTCGAAGCGGCTTAGATGCGCAAACGAGCGGTCTGTTCGACGGTAGTCGACTATGTTTATTGCCACTGTTAATTACTTTACGGTTGGTCATTACTGTCGTGGCGCGGTCATTTCGCGAGATAATGTATTACATTGCTGCGTTACGTACTATCTCCTGTAATACCGAAAGCGCGAAACACGAGTTATCCCACGTGGGCGGGTAGGGAACGTCACACTGGCTCGTAAACTTCGGACGAATCATAGAATTTTCACGTCGGAAGGCGCGGATAACGGTTCTGGTGTAAGGTAAAATTATCTATACGGCGGATAGAGATCGGCGACTCCACAATTTATTCCGAATATCTCGTTTCGCGGAATCTAATCGGTTTAGGTCATACGCAAGCGTGAATTTACGCCTTAATTCGCCTTAACTCTTTTATTTTATTTCAAAACTGAAAATTTAATTAATTAATGATACGTTATTTGTTAAATATGTAATTATTCAGTTAATACAATTAACAGAGTATAATGCGCATAAGCAAAATGTTATAACGCATTTAATTCATTAAACTCATTGAATCGAGAAGATATCGCTGCATGTTGATGAGTTGCACGTCTGATTTGGAGACATTAAAGAAAGAAAATGGTCGGTGCAGACGTATGCGCTCTCGATCTGCAAAATAGGCATTGGACGAGATGGTCGGGATACCGATCGATCGCCAACCTTCTTTTCATTTTGTCGACCGTGATCTCGCGGTAAGAAGAAACGAGGGACGAACAAGTTGCGGTAGCAGCAAGTCGGTTCCGAAGGCGACTTTAATTAATTAATGAGACAACGTTCGTTGAATTCTTTTTGCACATCCAGACTATCCGTATAAAATCATTTCATATTGAATTAATTGATTACGTAATTTCGAAGGAAAAAAGCGGGCAATATGTTCGAAATAATTGTTTCGTTTCGTGCCACAAATAGCACGATAATAATAATGTCACCATAAATTCTGTCATACACCTTCAGAATTAATGGCGAGTGATGAGCGTCAAATGAAAAAATTAATCTAAAAATATTACGTCAGACAATACTGACAACATCGCGTAGTGAGTTCTTCTACAACACTACCTGTCTGATTAAAAAACCATCTTAATTAAGACGGGATAACAGATGGATTATGCTGAGATACGAAAGCTGTCCAGCAAACCTGTGTTTTGTACAAACAAATGATCTGCTTAATTTCGATGGTTTCCCAGTGTACAATTAGCTCTACACAAGTGCAGTAAATTGATTCTTAACCACGGCGGAAATATGCATATAATAACATCGTTGCCTTGCAGTAATCACAATTCAGCCAGGAAACAAGCAACATTTTTATTTCTTATATTTCCACTTAGGAATTAACGACAGTTAAATGCAATTAAAAAATAAATGTTTTGTATGTTTAAAATCAACTTTAAAATCATCTGCTATGATAGCAGACGATTACTATCATAAAAGTCGCATCACGTGTTGACAGCGCAAATTTTTTTCAGCAAAGAGACCAAAGGAGAGACTAAGCCGAGTTTAGCTTGAATGTGGCCTTAATTAATTAACGAGACGACGGATCGTCAGGACTCGAGGGAGCGGGCCGGGCCGGAAAACCGGCGTTCCGTACGAACGACCGGCGCGTTCTTCCGGGCGTATCCGTGCTCTACGGTGTGCTAATTCGGTTAAATGCTTAATTGCTTAATTTCATTTAATACGTCTGCTTTCCGAGTCACTGCGTCCGCCTGTCTCCGCTTATCTCTTCTTCCTTCCTGCAGACTTTTTCTGCACACGATTCCACGATTCCGATCGACATTCCCAATCTCTTACTTCTCTTTCTTAACCATCATCTTATTCCAGCTCCTTGACTTTGTCCCTATTGATTGTTCCGGACATTCCACCTTCTCGTGGACGGTCCAGAGAATTCGAAGAAGGGAGGATGCGAGCGAGTATGCGTTTCCGCCGCGATGAGGTCGACGGCCTCGCCACGGTCGGACCATCACGGTAGAAAGAAATCACGAGCATAATTAGCGAATGATTGATCGATGCGTGTCGCACAAGCTATGCATGCGCATTGGTTCCCTCTCCCTCTCTTTCTCGGTAATGTATCTTCATCTTTCTTCAGCTCGTCGTCGTTTCTGCCTTTTCTCTGCCGGCTCTACCTCGCGTCTCCGTCCCCGTCTCGTCCAGTTCGGTTTGCGATCTCTTTTTCTTTTGCCTTAATTTAGTGCCCATCCGCGGCAGGCATATGCCCTGAGAATCGCGTACGTGTATATGTGTGTGTATGTATGTATATATATATATATATATATATATATATATATATATTACGTATGCGTGTATGTATACACAAGTGATTCGTGAACGTGTGTAATATTCAACATTTTTTGCCGCAACGGCGATCGTCGATACCAATCGGATTAGTTAGCTCGTGCATTGAGATCATAAGTTATGATTTTAGCATATGCTCATTATAATTGTGATCCTATAAAAAATCCTATCGTTTAAAGTTTATGAAATGGTTGGCGTAAATTCGATCGGGAAAAAAATGTCACTGTGAAATTAATAAGTCGTAAGCATTAAATGAGGCTGATTTCGGGGTCCGGTGTTATTTCGGTGGTATCACCGATCGCGATGGTCGTTTATGATTCCCGTCGAAGCCGCTTAACGTTGTCAGTTCGATGGTGATGTTCTTACGCGGAACGAAATGCGCCGAGTAATAAAACGTCGCCGTAGAAGCGATTCCTTCAAAAGGTAATCCGCGATGGCGTAAAGGGCGATAAAGATACGGATTACCGGGACGGGCGCCAGCGACCGTGCCACTTTCTTTTACGAGCCTGTTTTGAATTTCGCGTACTGTCCGCCCAGCCAGTAAATTTCCGCTCGAGTGCGCGCAAGCCGGCCTTTTGCCAGTCCGTATTGGAAACTACGCGGTGGCGTTAAATCGTTCGCCGACTGTAACTGTATTACGTTCGGAAATTAGCCCGGGTGTAATCGATTAGGCTAATGCGGTCGTATCGCCGGTATCGTGTATCGTGGTATTTCGATATTGTAGATACGATTGTATTGATTATAGAGGATACGCTTGCTGATTATACTGTCCATGCTTGATTAAAAGGATCCTATTATTTCGATTCATTTGCGTGACGTTTATATTTAGTCGAATTTCATTGACTTTCTTCTGATTTAACAACAGTATGGGAATGCGATAATGTGCCTTCGTAAATGTTTAAAATTTTTTTATCGTGAAAATGTTAATGTGATAAAAAGTTTATCAAATAATTATTTTTATTTTTTACAAAAAAAATATTCCTCATATAAGAAAAAAATTCCTCTGGTTTTTAATCTCTATCCATATTATATAATATAATATTTTTAATATAAAATACCTTCCACTTCTCGCAGAAATAGCCAGCATGAGTAGAATGTTACTTACCTGAAACAAAAGAAAGAAAAATATCAGCATAAAAGACTGTCACATAATTTTTCGATCATTATTTAACCGTATTAAATGCACAGCTTACAATTTTCTATGAAATTATTACGTATAAAGCACGGAAGACTTAAATGTGTTCATAAAATATCTGCCATTTGCATGTTGCGTGTAGGGGGGTTTGAGGCTTCCACGTTTCTATGAGTATAAGAATTGAATAGTAAAGCAAAGCAGTATAATAATGTCGCCGTAAAAAATAACGAAACTTAAAATAGTCACTTAACGTTGTCATATCAATCCAATATAGAAAACTACAATATTTCTTTAGTTTAAATTTAGCTCTTTTCGCTTTATAAAATATAATGAATTCAATGTATAAATACACAGAAAAGAATATAAAAAAAGAGAAAAATTATATAAAAGATCTTAATATTACATAATATTACGTGCGCACTAAACGTAAAAATAAAAATTGTCTTTTTCATGACAGAAATCTCGACTGAATCTCTCGGGTGTTCCGATTAGTGGTCGATAGATACTTGCGGATAACGAGGGAAGAGAGCGAGAGGAAGATGTCGTGATATCACAGGATGTAAGTAAGCGTGCGTTCGTTTCAAGATCGAAGATCAATGCCAACTGGAGTCGATTCGAAACGCGGGCGCGCAAACATTATTATACCTCCGTCGACTCTGTATACATGCATACAGTGCCGATACATGCACTCTGCTTCTTCCCTCCTCTCTTTTCCATCTTTCGTCAACTCTTCAGTACGCGCATACCCTTCGGACGCGTCTCGGTGGGAATGTGCGTGAGCGCGTGTTCGCGGGGAAAGAACGCGAAAAGGGGAGGTAGAATGGATAGCGCGACGCGGTTCTGGTGCAACTGTATGTTAATCGAACGCGCATCCGAATACGGAATAAGGATGGCAGTCCGGTTTGATATAGCATTCTGCCTACGTTCCTCTTCGACCGTCATTCACTTCTTCTTTCGTCATCTGGTCATCTCCTCCGTATCCATCTCGCGCTGTCTCTTCCCCCGTCGATTCAAGCAACGAGAGCGCGGTTGCTCCGACACTGCATGAGAATCACAAATGATTCGTGTCTTATTCTTCGATTATCGAGTCTATCTCCATATTCATTTTTTCTTTTATTTCATACGCATCGGCATATCATATTGATAATCTGTTACAAGATTTTGCTAGCATATGCAATATCGTGCACATCTTTATAATTTATTTACGAGTTGATGCGACAGCATTATCGCAATTCAGTGCACATTGAAAAAGCTTGAAAAATATAATATTATAAATAAATTTATAATTTAATATATAAATTTAAATAAATTTATGATTTTTAATAATATAAATAATAAATTAATAAAAATATATATATATATATGATTCCTTTTTCAACAGTTAAATAATTAAATATACTCTTTGTTATAGTTATCTATTTCATATTTTTATTAATAATGTCACGGATATTTGGCAGATGTACATTGCTCTTTTTGATTTTATGTAGAAGGATGAAATATTGTCCATTGGACATTCCAAAAATCTCTTATGGCACAAATCTTAAAATGTACTCACATCCATCACCAAACATCATTGTGGGTTGCTTAAACCGATTGCTGCGGAAAACCAAGCGATATAAAGTACTGGGACCTTGCGGCGAGATTCGCTCGCGGACTCAAAAGACGCGCCTCAGGTGGTCTCGGATTCCATTCCGGCATCCGTCGTTCGATGAACTGACGAGCGAGTTCGCAATAAATTGGAATACGCCAACGCGCCATCAACCGCGTCTCTTTCTTTCTGCCGATGACTCCCGGTTCCGGTAGTTTGAGCACGAATAATGGTAAGGAGAGGGTGTTCTCTTGAGTCACCTGTCACAGTCGGCAGATAAACGCGAGAGTATCCGAGTGGCCTGCGAGAGCTCGTGTCCTTGGTGTCTGCTGGTCTAGTTGAGTTCACCGATGGATCTCTCCTTCTTCGTGAAGTAAATCTCGCGCCGACGATCTCGACGAACGCGAGTTAGAATTAGATCCCGCGAAGGAAACCCATAGAACTCGGTTTCCGAAGGGAAACTCGTGGCGCATTCGTGGAGGTAACTACAGAGGTAAAGCGGCAGTGGACGCTCGATAATGTGCGGCGAATTGAAAGCGAGCTGCGGCACAGTCGTTAGACTGACTAGCGAAGTACGTCGGATGTAAGGATGAAGCGCACGTCAGGCGGAACGTGCCTGTCGCGATTTCCTGATGCCGAGAACACGCGCGGCGTCTCCTGCCTTATTTGTTGGCGGGAGTGATGCCAGGATTGATAGGTGCGCTTTTTATAACATTGGCGTGTCTTCCTTGACGCGAACTATCCTATAAAAATTCAATGTCTGTTCAAGGAAAGGATATAACCACTGATTTAATTTAATTCTTTTTGATCAGAAAGATCTATTTTCAGAAATCTCAGATCTAAAGAAGAAACAATGAAGAATAATTTATACAGAACTCGCATTGCTAATACTTTTGGTGTATTGATATAAATGTGATACTTATATATACAAAAGGAAAAATGTAGCGCTAAGTAGAAACTGTACAAATGGGTAATTCTAATTACGTTGGAAATGCTATCTCTTCGAAATATGTATCTGAGTTTAAGTAGAGAAAATAATACCGGAAATTCGAGTCGAAAGAAACCACTCACGTCGTCGAAATTGTTTTCACTTTATTTCGACTGTGGTGGATAATAAATTTTCGTTGAAAACGGAAGTCGTGAGGACATAGTAGCAACGTTCTATAAAAAGGTAAGAGCATCTTTGGGCTTCAGAAAGCAGGGGATATAAGAAAAAAAGGAAAAAAAAACGGAGTAGATGTACCCCTTAATGGACTCCATTCCATAACAGTGTGTCCCAGTGCGCAGCGACTATGAGACAGGTCGAGTAGATCAGCTGAGCGCGTAGGAAAAGAAGTCAAGTGTCGTACATCAACGTGATAAAGATGCGCCAGAAACGTGCCGCGTGAGGTTCATTCTATCGAGAGGCCAGAAACCGTGCTACGAAGCTTCTCGATTAGACCTATATGCGAAGAAGGAAGAAAGAAGAGAAGGAGGAGGTGAAGTATGATGAGGAGAAAATCAGCGGGCATGTTCGTTTTTCCCTCTTGGTAACCGAGTCGAGTTGCTACTGCAGAGGTACTTAAAAAAAATCTAGACCACCCAGCGACCCTTTTCCGGACTGCGTGAAGGGTTGCAGACGCACGCACACGTAGCTCTGTGCAACTAAGTGCTTCACGTTTCGTGGTACTCCTTGTCAGTTTACGCGTAAAGAGGGCGAACGACGAAGTGACGTCGAAGGAGAAATACGACGACAGAAAGTACGACGTTGATCTCGGTAGCTGTATATTTCTCTCCTTTTTCCTTCTTTACTTACACACACACACACACACACACACACACACACACACACACACACACAC